>JAJPUD010000029.1:362473-538810 GCA_023553655.1 Myrmecobius fasciatus
ATACATACATACATACATACATACATACATACATACATACATACATACATAAATATATGTTCCAGGTGATCCTAGGATTCAGTTGCAGTGAATTCAAATAAAAGATATTTTAATCAAATGTGTCAGACTAAGTATATATTTTGTATAGTATTTTTCCTTTAACTATTTTTGTATTTTTTGTCCTTATATTAGAAGTTTCACTGAGAAATCCAGAGAATAAAAAATAAATAAAAGGTTAGAAAGCTGGAGACAAAAGATAAAGAATCCTAAAACCCAGTGTCAAGCCATATAAATTGAACTAAATTCAGTTCCCTCTGCCAGATTGTTTCACTCTCAGTTCTCTTTAAAAAAGAAAAAAAAATCACAATTCTTAAGGAAAAAAAAAAAAGATTTAAAAATTCAAACCTCATCTCTTACTCTTCAGGAAGATAGTACTGGAAAGTCTCTTATAATTAAAAATGACAACATTAATATGTTTAGAAGAAGAAACCAGCATTACTCTCTGACAACTTCCTGGTAATTGAACAGTCATAAAAGAAATAACTGGATAGATGATATCAAATAAATCATACATGTTCAAAATGAAATCATTAAGTAAAACATTTCATTTCCTGATTTCAAGCATTTTCACTGACTTCTTCCCTGCCTGCAGTGCTTTCCCTCCTCATTTCCCCCCTGCCAGCTTTCTTAAAGTTCTACCTAAAATCACAACTTGTACAGGAAGTCTTTCCCAATTCTAATACCTTCCTTCTTTTGATTACTGCCAATATATCCCATGCATGCTGTCTTCCCCAGTATACTATAAGCTCCTTAAGAACAAAGATTATCTTTTAGATTTATTTTATCCCCAGCACTTAAGTAAAGTGTATAGAACATGGTAAGTATTCGATAGATGTTTATTTATTGACTGACTTATAAGAATGGACCCAAGGGAGAACCTCAGAAATACTGAGTATCATTTCTATATCTAGACAGTTCTAAGAGCCTGCAATAAAGCATGGGAAAAATGAATTTATAATCAAGTTTGATTTATAAACGAACAGGCAAATAGGATTCTCTAGAGAAATCATGCCCCACTAATATCTTGGACAAGTTTGTTTTAAAAAATTATCATTTTAATTACTATTGTGTCAGGAGACTTTTTCAGAGATAAAGAAAATCTTTAAAGAGAGGAAATATGGGGGGGGGAACAGAAACCTTGTTTAATGGTCAAATGTTTTCTTCCCTTTTTTTTCCAATTAAACATTTATCTCATTTTAGAAACTTTGCTGAATTATTAAATGTTGTCCCCCACTTTTTTTCAATTAAACATTTATCTCATTTTTACCTTTACCACCACCAGTGTTAACAAAGGGAAAAAAATTAAAAAAATAAAAATAAAGCCCATGTGATAAATATATGTAATTAAATGAAACAAATTCCTATATTGGCCAAAACAAAAATCTGTGCTTCTTGTTTCACATTCACCCATCACCTCTCTGTCGTGAGGGAGGGTCCCTAAAATGATTATTGCTCATTACAGCAGAGTTTTTAAATGCTTCAAAAGTAATTTTACAACACTGATGTCATAGAATAAATAGGTCTCATAATTCTGCTCACTTTACTCTGCATGAGTTCATACAAGTCTAAGTTTCTCGGAAAACATCCTTTTTTATCATCTTCTTCCTTGCGAAACAATGGCATTGTATATGTTCAGACATTCACCAAATGATGGATAATCCCTCTAGTGTATGGTTTTCTATAAGCACAAAGAAGTAATAAATATATGTCTTTTCCCATTTCTCTGTAATATAGGCCTAATAATGGTATTTCTGGGCCAAAAATACAATTCAATAAACATTATTTCAGGTTTCATGTTCTAACCTTCTCTTGATCCCATAGTTAAACTTTTTGGATTCTTGAATTGGATACCTTTGTCCTATTGCCATTCACACCCTGGTATATTTGCCTTTGGATTTCAACTATCACTTCCATTTCTACTCATATATTGCTAAATGTAGCTAATAAAAGTGCTGAATGATTCCACTACAAACTGATGTTATCTAATCTGGACTTGATCCTCACTAAAAACTCATTCCTCTATAAATATCTATTCCACTTTGAGAATATTTTAAATATATCTTGAAATATATCTCTTCTTTCCACACCCATTTTCCATTTTCTCAGAAGACAGAGATAGATCATTCTGCCTAACTTCCCTTTCCTGTTTCTCTATATATGAAAATCCCTTAACAACATCACCTATTCTATTCTTCTTTAAGTCTCTGATGAGATATCCAACCCTCTATATTGCACCCTTGATTTTATATTCTGAGTCTCCAAAAAATGGCCTTCACAACCATCTCCACATTTAATCTTCCCCATTCTACTAGCACCACCACTACTTTCTCCAAATAAGCCCAGGGCTAAAATTCTATATCTCTTCTCTTCAAAATAAAACTCACGGGAAAAATTACTTCCATATTTGCTTTACAATCTTCTTTGCATGACACTGCCTATACTTTGTCCATTATCCTCACACTCCATTCCTATCCCCCAATCTTGGAATCTCTTCTAATATGTGATGCTTCTTCATGTCCAGTAGGTGACCAAGACATAAACCCATCCTGCCCTTTTTCCCATTATCTGCTCCTACTCTTTTTTTTTTTTTCTAGAACTTTTATATACTGTCTTCTCCCATTAGAAAGTGAGCTAGCTCTTTGCAGGCAAGAATTGTCTCATTTTCTTGCATGTGAATTCCCAGCATTTAGCAAAATGCCTGGCATGGGGTAAGACATTAATAAATTTTTTATACATGTTTCTGTCTATTCTCATGACAGTCTTCTACTCTCATTCCTCAAAAAATTTGCAATCTGATTCCCAACTTTACCATTCAATTGAAACTGTTTTCTTTAGTTACACTTAAAAAAAAAAATTTTTTTCCATCTAGGCATGATTGAAGACTGAAAAAAAACAAACCCTGCTCTGTAAATAAAGCTAATTAAATGTCTGTGTAAATTTAAAAAAAAAATTTTAAAAATTTTTTTTTCAAGTTTCACATTTTAATTCATCTGTTAAAGTGATTTCCTGCAACATGAGGGGGAAAACAAGCATTTCCTGATTGCTTCTCAGCAGTCAAAAAACCATCTTTTTTCATTTAGAATTCTGGGCCTTCTCTCTTCAGTTTGGTATAATCCATGTGTAGAACCTACACACTCCCTCGATGACCTGATCACCTTAGTAAATCTCATTGTCTCTGATAAGCTTAAATATCATCTTTATGCAAATAACTCCCAAATCTGTCTTTCTAGTCTTGGTCCCTCTCCTTATTCTCACATAATTAAATGTCCAAAATAGAATTTATCATCTTCTCCATAAACCAATCCCACTTCCAAACTTCCCTATCTTTGTTGAGAGCATGCAATAGTAATCCAGTTACATATCATTAGTGCCATCTTCAATGCCTTGCTTAACCTCACCTGAAACTTCCAATTAAATATCAAGTCTTATTGATCCTACCATCAATGATATCTCTCAAACCTATCCAGTTTTCTCTATTCATACTGCCAATACTTAGTTTACTCTCTTATCACCTCACACTTATACAACTAGATTAAGTGATTTCCTTGCTTCAAGCATCTACCCTCTTCAAACAATCTTCCACATTAACTGACAAAATGGTTTTCCTAAATTACAGATCTGAGCATTAAAATCAATTGCTCAAACTTCAAGGGCTCCCTATTTATTATCTCTGGAGTATTTCTTTATATTACTTACTTATACTAACAATTTCTCTTTAGTATTTAAAGCCCTTCATGACCTGACTCCAATATGCTTTTCCAAACACTGTATATTATTTTCACATAGCTTATGGTGTGTAGATATTTTCCCCCGACTCCTAACACATGACATTCTATCACCAATCATCTTCCCACAAGTTGTTCTCCATGTCCAAGTATTTAACAGTCATTGCCTCTTAGAATCTTATTTCCTTCATTACTAAGCTCACGAATCTAGTTCTACATTAATTTTTTTAATGCCCAACAATTGAGATGTATCTGCACAAATTATGGCTATATAAATGTAACAAAGAAATGACAAGAAATCATAAAAAGAATGGATTCAGAAAAACAGGGAAAAATTTGTAGACTAACAGAGTAAAAAAAGCAGGACTAGACCAACAGTTAATAAAATAACGACAATTATAAAAAGTAAAACAACTCTGAGATGCTTAAGAACTCTGATATTCAATGAGCTATCATATGCTAGAAGACTAAGAAAATTTTCTCCCATCTTTTCTCATTAAGGAGATTAATTAGATTGGAGGTCCAGCATGATGTATGCACTTTCAAATAAAGTAAATGTGTGAATTACTTTTGCTTGAATATATTTATGTATTTGTTAAAATGGGAAAATTTTATTTCAGTGTAGGAAGCTATAAGTAAAAAGTAACAGTGATACCCCTTAAAATTTTCAAAAAGGAAAATAGTTTCAATGATTTTAAATACACACACACACACACACACACACACACACACACAGAAAAGAACAAAGGAAAATTCATAAAGGGATAGTAATAAGCAGGATGATCTTGATACTATCATGTTAAATATAATAAGCAAATATAAAATGTTAGAAGGATGTAAGATATACTGGATACATGAGCAAATATAATATTAAACATGAAGGGCAGCTAGGCAATGCAGTGGATAGAGCACCAGCCCTGAAGTCGGGAGGATCTGAGTTCAAATCTGGTCTCAGACACTTAACACTTCTTAGCTGTGTGACCCTGGGAAAGTCACTTAACCCCAGTTGCCTCGGGGTACGGGGGGAGAGAATTAAATATAAGCATATTCATGGAATTTTAGAAATTAATTTGTAATTTAACTCACTTTTCAGGTTCTCATCTTCCTCTAACTTCAGTGCTTTTCACACAAGGTCTCTTTTTCAAGATATTTTTGAACTTCAATTTGAGATTATAGATTATATTGAGAATACAGATTATTTTTTCCTCCTTCTAATAAATGTGCACAACTTTGCTTAAGACCTTCTTCCAAAGATCCTTTCTCTTTCTCTCATCAGGATGACAACAATGGTTGTCTCTCTAGGTTTGGGAAGACATGACATTTGGGTAGCTCTATCACAACAGTCCCAAGAATGCTGTCTTGAATACTATGAGCACCATTTTAGGGTAGCCAAAGGCAAGGATCATTCATGCCCAACATAAATCAAAGAAAAGCTACAAGAAAATAATAAGAAAGTAAAAAGCAACATGATGGAGTGAAAAGTATGCTAGATTTAGAGAAACACCTCTGCTTACTATTATATGAACTTGGACAAATCATGCTAACTTCTTGAAACTTTAGTTTCTTTATTCTAAACTGACAGAGCCGGATCCGAATAACTGTACAATCCTTGCACCTCTAAATTGATGATCTCCCCATCATTTTTCCCATCTCAAAAACCTACAAATGAAACCTTAAGCTTTTTATAATAATGAATTTCCTTATGAGACCAAAGATTGATTTACCTTTAACACACTGATGAATTTTCTATTTAAAAAGTAAACTTAATAATTCATTCTTGGGGATAGTATGGGGAAGGAGGGTGAAGGGACGACCGGACCTTCAATTACTGAGGATTTAAGTAGCTTAAATCTTATTACCAGATATCCTTTTAAACCCCAATTACTTCACAATTATATTGGGGCACTTGACATCAGAACGGAAAAGCAATAACTTCTTAGCAGAGAAAAATCTTTATAGGAAACAGAATATCTCTTACAGTAAACTCTCCCACCTGTGTAATTAAAAAGACATCTCTAGTTTAAATGATTCATCAAAACATCATGCCATAAAAGTTCATAAGGCTTAGATAAACAAACTTTAAAAATATAGAAATGACATACTAAATAGACCGGTTAAACTATATACAAATCCTTAGAATTTTGTACTTTAAATTCAATTTTTAATATTTAAAATATTTTTAGCAAATTGCTTCCAAATATTTAAGTATTATATTTTACTATATACTGTAAATATATTTCTTTTTTATTTACTTATTTCATTTCTTATGACATGGTTTTAGAGCCAGAAAGAACTAAAGAGATCATTTAGTCTAATCGCCTAATTTTATAGCTCTTGAGACATTAAGTGAAATGCTTAAGATCAAACAATTAGTTAGTGTGTAAGAGACTTTGGTTCTCTAGACATCTTAGCAGTGCTCTTTCCAGCATGTTAGGCTGCCATTTTGTCTCATAAAATTATTATCCTAAAAATAGTGAAAATAGTTATTCTAAATGTAGAGACTAGTGAATTAATGGGAATATGTGACAGAACTCTTCATCTTTAATCTTCCCATTTGAGGGATTTTATCCATACATGTCATGGCTCAAGATATCAATTCTCAGGGAGAAATATTTTTAATAACAAATTTTCAACTCCATATGGGGAGGCTAACCAAGTTAGAGAAGCTTGGTCCTACCACTTTAACAATAGAAAATCATCAAAAATCAAAAAAAAAAAAAAAGATCAAAAATTCTTTTCAAAAGAAAAGTAAACCTAAAAGTACATTAAGAATTTGTTTTATTGATATGATTTTTATACCAGTTATTCTCTAATTACCAAACACCCAAACCCCACTTCATTCCCTCACAGACAACTCTCCTTTATGTTGAAAAATGGTCAAGTAAAAATAAACAAGCAAAACTATCAAATCTGACTGCAAATGTATATCAACCAACTAAAAGGAAGTGTTGCTATACATATATATACGTATACATCCATGCACAAATGTAGACACACATATCTGTGTATATATGTACTATATATGTATGATTATACACACACACACACACACACATATATGGGACTGAATTTATAGGATCTGCAAGATCAAAAGAGAGAAAGTAAAGAGAAATGCATGCATTTCTCATACATTGGATGTGAGATATAAATGAGATCTAGCCAAGGAGACTGAGGAATTGGGAGTCAGTAAAATGAACAAATGGTAGATGATACGTGATGATACAAGTCAAATAAAAAAGGACTGCAAAGTAAGGGGAATTGCAAACAATGAGAATAGCTGTCTTTTTTCTGGGTCTAACACTAAAAGGAAGGAAGATATAGGATAGTATCTTCTTTCATTCTACCATTAGGTAGAATGCTCTTTGGAGAAGAACTTAGTATGTCCGGCAAAAACAGTAGATTTCTTTTAAAGAAGTAGCAATATAATTCCAAACTGGCAAAACAAACAGTTTTTTATTTCCTCATTAATTCATGAGCAAATAATGTATAAAAGAAATATTATTCCTATTTCCTTAAGTACAAATAGCAATCCTCTTAAATCAGACACACCATTTGGAAAAATTAACTATTGAATACTTTACCTCTTGATGGTAACATTCTCTTTATAAACTTGAGGACCAACCTTTATGAAAAGAAATTTCTTCTTTTAAAAGAAAATCAATGATGAGATATTTTCTCAAGTCTATTACTTGAGTAATATTCTGTTATAAACTAACTACACAAAGTTAACTTTAGGCTTTTCAAGAAAACAAGTAATATAAAACGAAAAATGAATAGGAAAAACACTAAACTGCCTATTATTCAATTTCCTTGTCTACCTTGACAACACCTTTAATCAAATATGTTTATACTATTCACCTTCTTCCCCTTCTAATAAGCCTGATTGTTGTTTTCCTGAATATATTTTATTTTCATTTCACCATAAAATGATATGGTCATTGATTTAGAGCTGGAAAAGAGCTGGAAAGGTAACCAAGTCCAACCACCTCATTTTATCAATGAAGAAGCTGAAGATCAGGTCAAACGATTTGCCCAAAGTTACATTGAGGAGAACTTTCATGCTTGATCTTGATTCCAAGTTCAACCCCACTTTAATATCTGGGATTATGAATGGAGAGAAGTCACAAGGTAATAGTACTATATTTTCTTATATTTTGGCAATATATTTAAAAAATTAAAAAGGAAAAGGGTCAAGATCTCTAGTTTTCTGTGGAATAAGATGTTGATAAGCATTTTTTTAGTAGTTTAATTATATCTTGCTTGATTGCTCCTTCTGAATTTGGGAAAATAAATGCATTTGTTGACTTAATGTAGTTAATTTCTATTTTTAATTATTTTCTTTAAGTTCTGAATTATGCCACATAAATTATTATCTGTAATTCTCTTCAACATGAATTTACCTTTAACTTTTTTTTAATTTGCATAATTTTATTTTCTTCTCTCTTTTTCTAATCTGAATCCTATTTCTATCACAATTTTGGTGGTTATTTTTGAAAAAGATTTTTATTTTATCTTAATCAAAGAGGATCAAAAAATTCGGGGTCAGGAAGACCCTTAAAATTTAGCCTGATTCTCTCATTCCATAGAAAACACCATCTAGATTTAAATGGCTTGCCCAAGGCCAGGCAGATATTAAATGGTTGAGGACTGAAAGAAAAGTTTTTTAAAACTAAATACAAAGTTCCTCCTAAAATGATACATAATAATGTTATCTGTTATGCAAAAGGAAATACACATGATATCATAGAATCAATGAAATTCACATTAAGGGTCTTCACAAAATAAAAATGTCTAAATCTGACTTTTCCTAAGCTTTCCTAAAGCTTTCACAAGCTTTTCCTAAAAATGGCTCTTCTAAAATTCCCAGGGTTAATGAGTTTTTATATAAATTATCATTGATTCTTCCTTTTGAATCACCATAATCCAGTCCTGGTGATTGCATTGTCAAAATCTCTTTAGCATTTATGTTTACTTTCTATTCTCTGCTGCACCATACTGGTCTATACTGCCTCTTATCTGAATTGTTACAATATCTTTTCCAAACAGTTGTCATATTAATCTTCATAATGAATAAATATGATAGTTTTAAGCTACAACTAGAAATACTATAATGATCCATCAATGTCTAACAAATCAAGTCTAAATTAATAAATACTCTTCACAGTATGTTTTCAATCCATTTCACAGCCCTTCAAAATAGTTCATGCTTCAGCCAATTTAACTCTTCAGGGGAACGAAGTAACACTGGTATAACTGATGTATTTCTGTACCATGAAATTAGGCCAGAAAACAATGAAGAAATAAAGAGATTGTTATAATTAAAAGTAGAAATAATGACCTCTCTGGAAATGCAATAGATATTTTCATTTCAAAAGGTAAAAAGAGAGTGGAGGGAAGGAAGGGAAGTAAGGGAAAGGAAGAAGCTGAGAGGAAGAGGAAGAGGGAAAAGAAGAGAGAAGTCAGGAAGGAGAGAGAGAGAGGGAGAGAGAAAGAAAGAGAAAGGGAGGAGAGACAGACAGAATATTATCAAAAATAACTGAGCATAGGGGCAGCTAGGTGGCGCAGTGGATAGAGCACCATCCCTGAAGTCAGGAGGACCTAAGTTTAAATCTGGTCTCAGACACCTAACACTTCCTAGCTGTGTGACCCTGGGACAGTCACTTAACCCCAATTGCCTCAGCAAAAATAAATAAATAAATAACTGAGCATTGAACAGGAAGACTTTATTCACAGCAGTATTAAAGCTGTATTTAAAATCTCTGTGGAAAAGAAAAATAAATAAAATAAAACCTCTGTGGGAAAAAATAAACAGAAAGGGAGATTAAAACATCAGTTCCATGTGGCAGTCAAAGCTAATGTGATCTTGAGCTAGAGAAAATTCCAAAATTCTCAAAGTATTATTAGCCTGTACTAAAACCCCTAGAAGTTATACAGGTTAAATGGAATCTAACCACGCTTCCTTTACCTTATATTGTGGAGCTGATACTTTAAACCCAAATATAAGACTTTGTATCCATAGTGCATTTTATTTTATTAGATTCCAAGCAATGCTCTATACTATCAAGATCTTTTTAAATCCCAACTCTGTCATCCAAATTTTTAACACACCTTCCCAGCTTTATCATCTACAAATTTGATGAACATGCCACCTATGCGCCTTTATCCTAATAACTGATAAAAATTTTTTTAAAAGTACAAACTAAATTAAGACTCCTGAGGTACTCTGCTAGAGATTTCTGGAAACGTGGCCAATGAACCCATTAACTTTAAATAGAGTCATCCAAACTATTTGGAATTCATCTACTTGTTTCACTTATAAGTTTTATTTCTCTTATTCTAAAGAACAATTGGAGATATTTTATCAAAAATTTATCAAAAAGCTTTATAATATGCATAGTACTACTAATGTTAGTTTTTTAAAAATGAAAATGGCATGATCTGGGATTTGCTTCCTGTATTTAAAATAATTCATTTTTAAATAACATGATAAAAATGAGCTGAGGATATAAACCAATTAAGTCAAGTGTGGCTTTGGTGAGGGAAAAAAAAAAAGGAAAAGAAATTTGTAACTCTATGCAAATGAATAATACATCTTTTTAAACATATATGAACATCACTACTAGTCACAACTATAAGGTAAGTCAGATCTACAATACCCAACAACCCAATTAGTGAAATTGAAATTCTGGTATTAGAAAGAAAAAAAAAAAGACATATTTTAAAATAATAATAATCTGCAGCTGAAACATGATGATTCATCCAAGGTCAACAGTACTCTTTACTCTATAAAGCATCCAATTATTTAGCTGCCACATAGAATATGACTGTACACACCATTTTTAGTGCTCATTCAGGATCTGTCAATCAATTCCAACTGTTTACATGCTTTCAGAGTATATTGCCCCTGTCTGAACATTCACAGTAAAGAATGCAGAGAGCATATTTGTATCTACTTAACCTTCATCAACCAATATTCACGTATTCATTAATTTTTTTTATCTCACTTTCAAGCATGACATAACTCATATTGGAATAATAACTTACTGATAATTGTTCAAGACAACAGCTGGACAGGCAGAGTACAGAGGTGAACCTTCTCATAGAATATGGAATAAAGCAATGCATTATAATCAGCTTAAAAAGTCATCTGTCTACATTCAACAATTTTGAAATGTAAAAAATGAATTTTATAAAATGAACTTTCTTTAGATACTCCTTTAAGTTTTAAAAATAAATTTCATTCTTTTCTATACCCATCATGATTACAAAACGACTGAGTTCCTCTCCAACTTCAGTATTAGGTGAGTCTTTTTTATTTAGTTTCACCACACAATCTACAATCACTAAGACTATTCAAAATGATCTGACTTAAAAATCTATCAAAGAGAAAAGGAATAAAATATCGTTCTAGTAAGCATTATTTATATTTTACAGAAACCATTAAGAATTTTATAAAAGTATAATTCTATCTAACTTAATCTATTCATTTAGTGCCATGCCAATCAAATTACCAAATAACCAAAAATTATTTTACAGAGCTAGGAAAAATCATCTGGAAGAACAAAACATCAAGGATATTAAAGGAATCAATGAAAAATTAATGAAAAAAATGTGAAGGAAGGTGGTGTAGTTTTTCAAGTTTTCTTGTACAAAATGTACAAATATACAAAATGACTAAAATAGAAAAGGCTTACATACTATCTCAGGGAGGCAGCAGGAGAAAGAGAGAGAGAATTTAGAAGTTTTAAAAAATGTTTAAAGATTGTTTAATCATGGAATTGAGGAAAAAATAAATGCCACATATGTATGTATAAACATATAGGTAATAGATGTATAGACATAAAAATAAGAGGAACCAAAAAAAAAAAAAAGAATTATGAAAAAGTGGATTTACTTTTCAGTATTTTGGTATTCAGAATTCAATATGCAAATTCAAAATATTGGTCTGCTTATGTATATAACTGAAAGAACTCAGACTATTGTATATAAGGTGAGTGCAATTAAAAATTAATAACATAATTATTAGAGTTGGAATATAACAGATATTTATTACTCACTCTAATCTCATAACTAATCTCTAATTGTATAACTAATAAAGACATCTAGACTTTCACTTGATTCTGAACAGTTACAAAAAAGTCACTAATTAACTATGATTAAATATATGTTTGTTTTATAATTTTTCTAAGCAAGAGATAAAACACATTTACCCTTCTTTACCGAACTGAAAAAAAAAAAAAAAAAAGATTTGAAACACCAAAATATATACCATGCCTATTAGCACACAATTAAGTAATACCAACAACTTAACACACATTTAAGAACACACTTAATAAATGTTTGTTGATTAGTATAATGTCAAGGCATGATGAGGCATAGATTAGGATTACCAAAGTGGTTTTTTTTTTTTTTTAATGTTTTGTTATAAGAGATGGTTCTCTTGGAAAGAGAAAAACAA
This sequence comes from Myrmecobius fasciatus, assembly GCA_023553655.1. Lineage (NCBI taxonomy): Eukaryota > Metazoa > Chordata > Mammalia > Dasyuromorphia > Myrmecobiidae > Myrmecobius > Myrmecobius fasciatus. Next base: position 374,717 of record JAJPUD010000029.1, read on the forward strand.
GGAATATATTTATCTGGAAATGTAGATGAAGCAAAACAAAAGATATCAATAAAAATCTATCAAAACAAAGAAAACCCCAGAGTACAGTGAAAGAGCAGGATACAAAATAAATGCATAAAAATTGACAGTATTTGTATAGATGCAAACAGCTGCTGAACTTTGGGTGGACACTTTCTTTAAAGAAACTAATAACAAACTATTTACATTTACTACTTACATTTTACTATTTACATTTAGTCCCCTGGTATAATTGCTCTCTGTAGCCTCCCACAAGTTTACTACAGTGAGATCCTTGGTTTCTCTTGTCATTTTGAGGGCACTGTTATAGCACTATGCCTATGAACTTATCTTCCATTCTGCCACAATAACCCATATTCTCTTCCTAACAAACAGTACCATGATGACATATTTTAGTCCTCTTCTTACCAGTTCCTCGAAGTTGAGATTACAGTCTGCTTTATATCTCTCATGTACATCTTCATTGCATTCTGCATGACACTCATTGAAATACTTGTATATCTTGTCTTTATAGAAAGATTAGTGATCTTTTAGTATGAAAGATGTTGCTTTTGATATGAATTTTTTATTAGGCTTTTCATGGGGAGCTTGAAGTAAAAAAAGCTCACCAATTTCCTAAATGCAATCCAGCCTTATCCCACCTTTTTGTTCAACTAAGGAACCAACTAATTGTCTATCTGCATCATCTGCCCCAAATATACAAATTGATGGCTAAATTCTGTAGGGTTACATGTTAATTTCATCTTTTTACTAATTTCCTTGAGGGTCCTCATGGTATTCAAAACCCAATGATGGCTGATACTCAAGTACTTGATTCACTATTTGAATATATCCAAATGCATACTAAAATGTGGGTAATAGACATTCTACATCCAATTGATCTCTGAAGTTAAGACAGATAAACCAGAATCCTTTGGCTAATTAAAACTCCAACAAGTTGCAAACCATGCCTCATATACAAATATATACAAATCATATACAAACAAACAAGGCATGCAGGAAGATCAATAAGGTATGGTACAAACCATACCTCATATACAAATATATACAAAACATATACAAATCATATATAAACAAACAAAGCATATGGGAAGATCAATTACTCTAAAAGAATTCTTCTCTTTATCAGGAACTCTTCTCATCAGTGGTCAATAATTTTGGTGAGTACACATCTATTTCTCTGTTTTATGATTTGCCAACTTATTATCAGAGAAATTTATGAATTGGGTTACAATTTCCAATGAATCTTGAATGATTTTGACATGTGGATGAAAAACTTTATGGTAAGAGACTATAAGAGAATTTTGTTCTACTAAATCAAAATTGAGAACTGTACTTTGATACAGTATATTATACATAATGAGGAAAATAGATACCATGAAAAAATGTTCTAAAGTACCTATTTAGTTAAAACACACTAAATTGTTTATCTCTGATCCTCAAAGCAAAAGCTTATTTTCTGGAGTTTGAAGTTCAGTAAGTCATTAGTGGATTGCACTTCAAATACAAGTTAAAGGTGACAATGTTGACTTTTTATGTTCTGAATCTACATAAATATTTTTTTCTTTCTTCAATAAATGAATGTATCTATGATCTCATGGATATGATTATCCCTTCCACTAAGGGAAATCACAACTCATCTGGGACTCCTATCAAGTTTAATTAAAAAATATTCTAAATGTTACACAGGATGTCCACCTTAATATATTGGAGGCCTTCCTCTATATTTCCAGGTGTTATAAGGATATCAAATGAGCATGTTGCCTGCTCTTTATATATGACCATTCTGGATAAAAGAAGGCTTTTTATACCATTTTTATAAAATATTAATAGCTCTTCACTGGCAATAGAGTGTAGCCTATGCATATCCACCACTAATTCTCTATTGTGTACTGGATGAAGATCAAGAAAAGATGTAATATTCCAGAACTCACTCTCAGTTATAAAGCATCACTGGAAAAGTACTGATTTTTTTTTTTTTTTGAGTCTTTGTTTTGATGAGAAGCCTGAGTCATTAAAGATGCTGCATAATCTGATAAAGGCAACCCAAATCATTAGATTACCATTCAATCCTAAATCCAGTTTATTTGCCAAAGAAACAAATGCTAATGTCATTATTAGCATATAATTAGCCTATCACTCATAGATAATGGACCCAATTCCACTGGTTACCCATCCAAACACAATTTACAATTTATAGAAACTGGCTTCTCAATTACTTGGCTGTTGTAGTATTTTAAAAACAGAAATGCCCTAATAGTAAAATAAACCAAAAACAAAACACTTCACTGAGGAGAAGAATTCCTTAAAAACAGAATTGGCCAAATGGAGAGACAATTATAAAAGCATACAAAAAAATTTAATTCCTTAAAAATTAGAACAGTGCAAGAGGAAGCTAATGATTCCATGGAACTGCATCAAGAAACAATAAAACAAAGTCAAAAGAATGAAAAATAGAAGAAAAGATGAAATATCTCATCTGAAAAACAACTGACCTGGAAAGCATATCATGGAGAGATAATTAAAGAATTTTTGGATGACCTCAAAATCATCATCAAGGAAAGAGCATCATCAAGGAAAGAACATTATATGCTAAGGGGGGTTGGGGAGTAACAAAAAGAAAGTGAATTGAGGGAGGCAATAGCCAGAAGTCAAAACTTTTGAGGAGGGACAGAACAATAAAAAAAAGGGAAAAGGATAAACAGAAGAGAAGGTAGAAGGAAATACAGAGGACCAGAATAGAATCTAAAAAGTAGGGGTAGCAATCATGATTTCATATAAGGCAAAAGTAAAACTAGATCTAATTCAAAGAAATAATCAAGGAAAATCAATTTTGCTAAAAGAAACCTTAGGCAATGGAGTAACATAAAAAAGTTTTACAGAAAGTTTCTCTGATAAAAGATTCCAATTCTGAATGTAAGAAGTTGAGTAGAATCTCTAAAAATGAGAATCATTTCCCAATTGATAAATATTCAAAGGATATGAACAAGCAGTTTTCAGAAGGAAAAAATCAGAGTTATTTATAATCATATGAAAAATTGTTTAAATCACTATCGATCAGAGAAATACAAATCAAAACAACTCTGAAGTACTGCATTACACCTGTCAGAAATGACAACTGCCAGAGGAGATGAAAAAAAACTTTTTATTAATTTGGTGGTTATGAACTGATCTAACCATTCTAGAGAACAATTTGGAACAATCCCCAAAGGGCTATAAAAGTGTATATATCTTTTGCCTCAGCAATACCACCAAAGAGAGAATAAGGAAAAAAGAAAAGGATCTGTATGGACAAAAAATATTTATAATTGCTCTTTTTGTGGTGGGAAATGTTGAACAAATTGAGGCAAATGACTGTGGTAAAATACTGTGCTGTAGAAAATAAAAGGGTCTGGTTTCGAAAAACCATGGCAAGACTTATATGAGCTGATGAAATAAAAAGAATTGGGAGAACACTGTGCAAAAATAGCAGAAAAAAAAAAAAAGATGATCAGCTGTGAAAGATTTGGCTGGTCTGATCAATACAATGATTAGAGACAATTCCAAACAAATAATGATGAAAAAAATGTGTTTCTGGGTTTGAAACATCACTAGGTCAAGTGGGGGAATACCCAATTTTGTTCTACTTCTGCATCAACTTAAAGCACCTTATTATTGTTACTCATTAGTTTCAGAAAACCAATTATCACAGACCAAAGGCTGTTATCTGATAGCCAGGGAAATCTGTGGCCTTAGCATCTTGATCAGATAGAATAAACTGAGGCAAGATAGTCTGAGAGAAGAAATCATTTCTAACTACATCACCCCCAAGACTAGGTGGCCTTAGTATTATTGCTACATCCTCCCTAGAAGCTCGTTCACATCATTGAGCAAGTTCAGAGCTAAAAAAAAAAAAAAAAAAAAAAAAGGCAACTTAAACTTTAGTTATTGTTTATTTAACAGCTATTTATTATATTTATTTATATTTATATTTATTTATTTAACAGCTAGCATCTAAAACTGGGAATTGGATTTCTGGGTAATAGTGTACAGTACAAACTACATACCTATGTATCTATATCTATATCTATGTGTCAATATGTGTATAGAGACATATGGAGAAACAGAGTCAAAAACAGAGACAGAGAAGGGGGGGGGAAATGGAAGGAGGGAGGAAGACAGAGATAAGAGAAGAGAAAATGACTCCAAATTTCAGAATAGAAAACTCAAAGGAACTTGTAGGAAAACACATTCCTTTAGTTTAGGGAAAACAAAACATATGTCCAAAGGCAAGGCTAGAAAAAACACATAACAAGAGGTCCCAAAGCAAGTCCTTGCACAACAACTCTAGAGAAGTATACTTTTTTCAAAAGAAATGACATTGATTTTAAAGGAGGGTAAAGCTGTATTGAATATTAAAAATTTAAACTCATAAGTAGGAATCCCGGAATTTACTAGAGTGGTAATATGTGATGGAATATCTGATTATTGTTGGGGAAGAGGCATAATTTTGTCATTAAGAAGAGGCATAATTTTGTCATTGAGACCACAGAAAGAAGAAACCAATAGTGGATCTTGAAAATAAAACTCAAGAATGGCACAGACAAATGAAAACTTTAGTCACTCAGTCAGTAAATATTAAATGTCTACCGCATGCAAGGTGATGTGGCAAGTTGTATAAATGAATTTATGAAGATTAAGATACAAAAAAAGGGCAAAAGACAGTCCCAGCTCTCAAAGAGCTTAAAGTCTAATGGGGGGAGACAATAAGCAAATAACTATGTACAGGATATATCAATGACAGGAATGCACTGGAATTAGGGGGAATAGAAAAAAGGCCTCCTGTTGAAGGTAGAATTTTAGATAGAGTTGAAGGAAGCCAAAAAGGGAGAATGAGGAACAGCTAGTAAAAATGTCAGGAGCTGAGAAATGGAGTGTCTTTGTCTTGGAATAGCAAGAAAGCTTTTTTTTTTTCTTTTTTGATCTAGTTTCACAGAATCACCTCACTCTCTTACTGCTTGTCTATACTTTCACTGAATCAAAGAGTACAGAAAGTAAGATATAAGAAGACAGGAATAGAGGAGAAAGGGCAGGATATGAAAGGTTTGAATGCCAAGTGAAGGATTTTATATTTGAGGTCAAAGGAAGCTAATGGATTTTATTGGAGGAGCACTGGCAGACAGTCAAACCTGTACTTTCAGATCACTATTTGATGGCTCAGTGGAAGATAAATTGAAGTGGGGAAAGACTTGTGGCTGAGAGACAAACTAACAGTATGTTGCAATAGTCTAGATATGAGGTGAGCCCATACTAGGGTAATTGCATATCAGAGGAGAGAAGAATGTTTATGTAAGAGATGTTTTGAATGTAAAATGGATAGATGTTGGCTCCATTACAGACAAGCAGTAAGAGAGTCAGGAGTAAAAGATAACTAGATTGTAGAGAAATTACATTTCTCTTTCCTAGACAAAAGCAGAGCAACTATTTCTTTTGTCTTGGTGATTTCATCCTTCAAAAGGCAGAGGAACAAACAAGGAGGAAATTCTCTTTTAAATCAGATTCCTATGAACAGAGATAAACTAGTTGAAAGGGTAAAAGGTCAGAGGGGGTGGACATAGAGGGGAGCATAATGTAGTTTTTTTTGTTTTGTTTTTAGAGAGCATGAAAATGCTATGTTGAGATCTACACTCAGATCCCACAGGGCCCCTCTTTGGATGTATATGGCTTTCTTCTTTACTGAACAATTGGAACTGGTTTGAAACATTTCATTGTTGAAGAGAGCCATGTCCATCAAAATTGATCATCATATAGTCTTGTTGTTGCTGTATACAATGATGTCCTGATTCTGCTCATTTGACTCAGCATCAGTTCATGCAAGTCTCTCCAGGCCTCTCTGAAATCATCTTGTTGGTCATTTCTTACAGAACAATAATATTCTATGACATTCATATGCCATAATTTATTCAGCCATTCTCCAATTGATGAACATCCATCCAGTTTCCAGTTTTGCCACTACAAAAAGGGCTGCCACAAACATTTTTGCACATGTGGGTCCCTTTCCCTCCTCTAAGATCTCTTTGGGATATAGGCCCAGTAGAAACACTGCTGGGTCAAAGGGTATGCACAGTTTGATAACTTTTTGTGCATGGTTCCAAATTGCTCTCCAGAATGGTTGGATTCATTCACAGTTCCACCTACAATGTATGTGTCCCAGTTTTCCCACATCCCCTCCAACATTTGTCATTATCTTCTCCTGTAAGTTTAAGCCAATCTGACAGGTATATAGTGGTATCTCAGAGAGTTGCATTTCTCTGATCAACACCTTCATAATGTAGTTTATGACAGAAGAGAGGAAAACTGAGAACTGTCTGAAATGTCTCCTAAATTTCAAAGCAAGATTTCAATGTATTCAGAGAAAAAAGGACCTGAAGGTGATAAATAATTCCAGGGAAGTCATCTTAAGAGGGATGGGAAATACTTAAGAATAAAATTCCAAAGATGAAAATGGAAGTGATTACAATAAAGAAATTAGAGAAAATTTATCTCAAATTAATGATGTGACAGGAATATCGCAACTTAAACTGTAAAAAGATACCATAAGTGTAAAAATGTCAAGGTATCAACAGATAGAAATGAGCATGACATTATCCTATAAAATAGTGTCTGTGATGAAGCTCCAAATGAACTCAGGTTGGTTAAGGACCACAAAAAGGACTTCTTTAGTTATACTGGGTGGGGGGAAGGGGGAAAAAGGATTAATCCACTCAAGATGGAAGAAATAATGACTGACAACAAAGAAGGCAATGCTCCTCTGTTCATATTTTCTTTCTGTTACCTCTACAAAGAAGGATAATCTTGACATTGCAAAAGACAGAACAAAAATGACTAATAGAGTTGATGCCCAAGATTAAGAAGACAGTAAGAAAGCAATTAAAGGACCCTGATAAATTCAAGTCACTTAGTCCAGATGAATTATATTCTCTAGTCCTGAAAGAACTGGCAGGACCTTACTAATCCACTGGCAGATTTTATATTATATATGTATACACACACACATATATATGAAAGATAATAGAAAAGGGGAGAAGTATTTAAAAATATTTTTTTTCTCTATCTGTAGTATGTGGCATTACAATCTCCAATCTTGTTTCCTTAAATAGCAAAACAGCATTGTATCCTAATTTTTCTAATAGTGAAATAGCAAAGGATTTTGGCAAGGAGTGAAAGAAAAGGCTTTTATTACTAAACTGGATAAAATTCTCAGATCTACAATACCCAACACCCAATTAGTGAAATTGAAATGTTGGTATTACAAAGAAAGACATATTTAAAAATAATACATCTTTTTGAGATTTCTTTCCTCTTCACAATTAGGACTACACAAAAAAGAACTTCTACACAATTAAGTTCTTTGCTCACAGGGAAGAAATATTATCCCTTCTATACCCCCCCAAATTTTCCTTGATCATTAATACATGTTAACTAGTTGTAGAAACAAAGAAAATCTCTTAAGATCTTTATTTTTTTCATAAAAAATTATACCATTCATGTTATATGTTGTTTGTTTAGATTGCCCTTTTTTTATATAGATGAGTGTAGTATATCTGAAATAAAGAATGCACCAACTATTAAGAATAATACTTATCTGATCAATCTCTAGCCTCCATTATTCTAAATGAATTAAGGCATTGATATTCTAAACTTTTAAAGTTTTTAAGTGTAAAATCTATTCATAGCTTCCATTTTGCTATAAATGTTCATTTCAAAAATTGTTTCTAATAGTTTCCAAACTAGTTTATTATTATATCTAGCAAATATGTTGTACCTGTTGTAAATATATGAATTCTGACAGTTGTTGGATTATATTTTCAAAATAAGTCAGGAACTAAATTAGTGTAGTAATATGCCTTGAGAATGCCCTTTAATCTCAATTAAATTAAGTGTATGAATGCTAGTAGTAATTAATATTAATTGTAGTTGATAAAATTGAATACCAATAGCTTGTTAGTATTCTATTCCATTCTATTCTTTCATAACTTAAAAAATTAACAGTTGCTTCCAATATGGTTAAAAAAATGGACAGGTCATTAATTAACATGCCTTTGATGATTCTAAATATTCAATACATAAACAAAGTGATAATAATTCAAAAAGAAACAAACTTTGTTCTTTAACAAGTCATTAAATACAAAGGGGAAACCTGCAAATGGTATGCAACCATAATACTCCCATTGCTCTATGCAAAACACATGGATGTATAAATCTAAAAAAAAGTGATCTTACTTTTTTTAAACTTCTAATATCACAACAATAGTTACCATAACAGCCATAAAATGCATGCCACTCAAAAACCTTGACTAATTCTCTTCTGAATAGTTTTAGAGGATATACTTCCCAAACTACATGTAGTTCAAATGCACTACTTTCTATTTTCATGTTATTCTGTTCCACAATATGGTATTAACAACACCGACCAGGTCAAGAATCAGAACATCAAATTAATACATAAAAATGCTACAATTAAAATATCTGAAAATAAGGGTTGGGGTTTTGGCTTTCTCCCTCCCTTCCTAGCTACAAAACTTTAATATAAAGCAAATACTGGTATCACCACAAGCTATATATAATTTAAAAAAGATGATTCTTAGGCAAGTAATGATTTTATAATAGTTATACTTCACAGCTTGTAATCAGTTCTTATTTTCCATTATATTACATTCCTATCTCCTCTGCTGTCTCTTCTCTTTTTCCTTCCTCTACTGATATTTCAACATGGTAGCTTTTTCCTTATTCATTTTTCTCTTTGTGTTTCTACTCTATCTTTTTATGTGAATGATGCCCAAATCTCTATCTCCTTCCATACTCTAAACCCACATTCACATTCATTCATTTCTTGTAAATCTCCAACTAAATGTCTTGAATTGATTCAGTTGCCAAATTTCTATAGCTACAACTGCTTTAGTATTCATTCCCACTGTCACCACTTTATTTCAGGCACTAGTTACTGCTTGGATGAACTACTGAAATGAATCTTGTAACTATTCTCACAGCTTGAAGGAATTATCCATTCTGAAACACAATGAACACACAAGATACACAGAGTTAAGTGTGAATTTATTGTCCCTCAGGCAAATTCAAAATGGCAACAGTCGTGAACATGATTTCATGTAAAAAGACATGATTAAAAGAGGTAAACAAGAAAACTATGCTATGTTAAAAGGTATTATACAGAATGAAACAACTATATGCAAGCATAAGTACTTAAAGGAAAAATTAATCAAATTATCAGCATAAATATAAAGCAATAGGAGCCTCTTTTCTGCTGTAAATAACTAGAATGAAGAAATAACCAAGAAAGCAGTTTAGGAGCTGCAGAATATTTTAAAAGTCTTATATGATGGATTTCTGGTGATTGCTGAATGAGAATAGAAAAGAATACACATATTTCTTTATACTTTATACGGTACTATTATATTGAACAAAATTGAAAACAAAACTACTGAATTGAAAAAATAAACTATTTTTAATTCCATAGGCTTTTTGTTTTCAATTTTGTCTACTCATTAGATTTTAAGAAATTCTATTTAACTTAAATGAAATGAACACAAAACTAAAATACCAAATGAGCAGGTCATTTCAATGACTCAAACTCTGAAAAAAATTGAAAAAAAGTCAAAAAAGAAACTGCAGAAATGAGAAAAAAATAAGCAAATAGTAAATTAAATTAAACCTTCAAAGAATTAATTCCCATACTACGAAATGTTTGTAAAAAAAGAGGAAAATAAGGGATCCTATTGATTATAGTCTTGCTATTTAACTCAAGAAAAGACAAAGCAGAGAAAATGATAAGCCAAAGAATAGTGACACAAATTGAATATAATTTTACATATATATAATGTTAAAGATATTCTAAAAAGATTATGAATATCCAGGATTAGTTAAGTATTAAGAAATTAAGTATTAAGTATATTAAGTATTAAGTATTAAGAAAATTATAATCATAAGAGATATCAAAAAGTCCAAAAAATAACTATATAAATAAATGAAGAAAAATCTGACAAAATGCAACAACTATTTCTGTTAAAAACAGCTTAAAAAAAAAAACTATCCAAACACAAGGTGCAGCATTATCTGAAATTATCTAAGTATAGAGTCCTTTAGGGTATGATTAGAAACATATTATAAGCATAATAGCATGAAAAAAAGAGAATATCAGGGTTTACACTTAGCATCGGCATCTCAATAGTGAACTTACATAACCAACAATCACTTTAGTAGAGTAACAAGACAAAGAAACCACAAAAACCATCAACTTTTTCATATATCACCATCACCAAGAAAGTTTCAAAACATAGAAAAGGAGATTTTAAAATACCATAGAATATATAAAATATATTCATGTATGGAATATGGAATTCATGTAGTATTTTCATGTTTACTAAGCAAGTTATAAATATTCTATTTGAGTCCCACAATTTTCAGAAGTGCTACTAATCAATATGGGGCAGAATCTAACCTCAAAAAAATTCATTTCAAGGGAAATCAAAAGGGAAAAAAGGAGGAAGAAAAGTTGCAGACCTCAAACTATACTATATAACAGCAATCATCAAAACCATTTGATAATAATAGTTTAAAATGAGAAAAGTTAATCAGTGGAACAGATTCTTGTTCAGTTGTTTGATTTTTTCTGACCCCATTTGTGGTTTTCTTGACAAAGATATTGAAGTGGTTTGCCATTTCATTCTCCAACATTTTTTTCAGATGAAGAAACTGCCACAAATAAGATTAAATGACTTACCCAGAGCACACAGGTAGTACATGCCACATTTGAACTCAGGTCTTCCTGATTATAGATATGGCACTCTATCTACTGCACTACCTCACTGCCCATGGAACACGGGACATATTAAAGTATATTGTATTATGCAGAGCAAAGAATCAACTAACAATTTACAAAAATTTTATAATTACCAACAACTTCAGTTACTTTGCTGGAAAAATTCAAAGATGGTGGGCAGAATTGGCTTGAGATCATTTTTCATACTATGGACCAGCACCAAATGGGCACATGAAGTAAACATGAAATGTTCATTTCATAAACAAATCACATTTGAGAAAGAAGATACCTTTTATAGCATATACAATGTAAGAGTTCATGACTAAAGAAAGGATCCAAGAGATAAAATAAAAACATAAAAATTTTTGAAGCTCTGATACAAACAAAATAAATGCACTTCAAATCAGAAGGGAAATTGCTAACTAGAAATGAGAAAGAAATTTAGTAGAAAATGTCTTGGGAGAAAAAGCAACATCCAAGATAATATAGGGAAGTAGTTCAAATATATAAGGTAGAGACATTCTTTAATATGTGAATGATCAAAGAATAAAACCAGACAATTCTCAAAGAAATCTAAGCTATCAGCAATCATATAAACAATGTTCCAAATTATTTATAATTTTAATATTAAAGAATTCAAGGAAATTCAAGACTGAAAAAAGATTTGGCAATTAAGAGACAATTGATAACTTTATAGAAGACAAGTGAATGATGAAGTAAAAAGCCACACTTAAGAGCATTTAAAAGAGGAGAAAAACTGACTGGAAATGGTATTCTAAAGAATTTTTGCCAGTAAAGGGAAGCAAAATTATAAGATAATTATTTTAAAAATGAGGGAGCCAAAGGTAAGTTTTTAAAGAGTAGGAAAGAAGCCAGCAGAAAAAAGGAGAAAAATGAAGAAAAGAATAGATGATAATCTGGGTAATTTGGTAGAAAAGCCAGGAGAGGAAGGGATCAAATGTACATGAGTGAACTCATTGCTGACAGAGCTATGAATTAGTTCAGCCATCTAGAAAGCCAATTGAAATTACACCACAAAAAAAGCACTACTTCTATATCCACTTTGATTCAGACAGATCACTAATAGCCATATTACCCATACCCAAAGAGATCAAAGAATAGAAGGATCCACATGTATAAAATTATTAATCAATTTTTGCTGTAGCAAAGAAGAAAAGAGGTAATTATAATATGGAAAAATGAACAAAATGTACTATAAGACTATAATAGAAATTTATTGCATGTAGGAAATAATGAAAAAGAGTCTAACTTGAGAAGACTAGCATAAAATGATACACAATAATATATGCAGAACCAAGAGAACAATTTATGCAATGACTACAACACTGAAAAGAAGGGAAAATACCTTTGAAACCTTAGAACTCTAATCAATGCAAAAGACAACCATGACTGAGGATGACTGATGAGCAATTATTCTTTTCACTTTCTAATCGATAGACTACTGGTTTAATAAGATATATTTTTTCAGATAAAGACAATGCATAGATTTGATTTACTTAGCTTTTCTAATTTTTAATAAGAGTAATATGAGGGATAAGAGGAGTTAGAAGGAATTGTTGATAACTATTCTTTAAAAAAAATGAGACATTTACAAATTTACAATAATGAGACATTTACAAAATACAAATAATAAAACAAAAGGAAATTTAATGAAAAATATATTCATTCTGAATGCTAATTATACTTTAAAAAAAGCTGTCTTAACAATTTCAAGGCCTTATACAGAATCCTTTCTATTCTTTGCATATGAAAATGCTCATGTTTACTGATTTCTCAAGTTCATAATGTAAAAAAAATAATGAGGCTCTTTCAAGGAAGGCTATCTATTTTTTTCTATATTTTCTGTACTTGAAAAATGCTTGTCATACAGAAAGTATTTAATAAATGCATGTTAACAATGCAGCTCAATCCCTATTAATTCTTAAAGATTTGAAGTAAAAAATTATAAAGCTTGAAGTTTTTATGTATACACTTGTGATTATCACTCATTCATTCAACAAACTGATCACTGAATTCTTTAGATAAATATTTTTTAAATATAAAGTTTTAAATAATTTTTTTTAAATAAGAAAAATACATCTGAGGCAACTAAACATCCTGCCTTACTATGTGACTCTGAAGAAATCACTTAGACCCAACTGCCTCTCAAAAAAATAAAAATGCATCATCTCATTAACAATAAAAAATCAAAATTAAAATGTTATTTAAAACTAGTACTTCCTATCCATCAAATTAAAAAGAAAAAAAAGTGATAATATTCCATGCTGATGAGATTAAAGGGAAACAAATTCCTAGTATAATTACAAATTGGTCTTTTTGAAGAAAAAAGTAGAAAAGTACTCCAAGAGTTACACAATTATTTTATCATTTTATTTATCTCCTAGAGGCATTATCAAGAAGATATAATAGGGGAAAAGCTATGTAAACTAAGGTATATATGACGAGATGGATGACTACTGTGATATCAAGGATATAGAAGACCTCCTCAATTGATAAACAGGAGGATCTAATTCTCTCAACTATAAGAGACTGTCATTATCACTTTCAGCACCTTTACCCATGTCTGAGCTGCTGAATTTGAGCTGCTCTACAAGAAGACAAACTCACTCTTTTATCACAGAAATAATAGTCCACTGATGGGTCTATTTTCCAAGTCTTTTCAGAGTGAGCAACACTTTACTAGCATAACTTTCCAGGATTACTGATCTACCAAAACTGTAGACAATGAAGCATAATTTTAGTGGAGAAATAAATTACAATGCAATTTGAATGGTTAAATAGGAGAAATATTTTAAAATTTGAAAGAAAAATTATATAAAACAAAATAATCACAATAAAAATTTATAATACCTAAAATGCTAAATATTTCCTTAATAAAGCTAAATGATAATGGGATGAGTTTAACCTAAAATTTAAGTTATGAAGACATGAATATTCTCTTAATCATTACAAATATTACTAAACTGAACAAGTAGAAAAATTTCTCAATTTTAAGTATTAAGACTAAAGTTATATTGACTTGAGTTGTTTCAGTTATTTTATTTAGGGATAAAACCACAGCTGGGTTAAAGCCATGCTAATAAGTTTCCCATGCTAATAAGCTAATACGTTCAAGGAAAATTTTGCTTCTTTATAATCAAAAGATAAAATCAAGTTTCACCAAATCCATATTATTCCCTAACTAAACTAAGTTTCTTCTTATTTTCAAGAACCTGAAGCCATAATTTATTTTATATTTAATATAACCTAATGGTTATTAATTGACTTTTAAAAACTGATCGATTGTTCAGAGAAATAGATACTTGAGGTTTTTGTTCCAGTACTATAGAATGTAAAGTTACACTAGAAGATTCAGGAAAGTGAAAATGGACAGAACAATTCAAACTGCAAGCTGAGTTTACCTTTACTATTCATGTGCTAAGTCACAGTGAGTCAAAGAAAATGTTAACTTTATACATTTTTATCTAATTATCTTTCAATATAGCTTACATAGTAATATGAGGTGATTCTGAAGAGATCAAATATACATGTTATGCCTCATCTATGCCTCAATGGTATAAATGGCAGTATTGATATATTGAAAACTATAAGTTAAATTCGGGTTTACAATGTTTTGAACTATTCTCCCTTCCTACACTGAAGTCTGAATTTCTGTGATATCAAAAAATAAAATATGCTGATATTATATAATACTATACATATTTTATGCATTTCTGAATTTCTAAATGTTTTCTGTGTTGTTTGTTGACCTTTTTATGTCATATGAACTTCTGCAAAACTCCCAAAAAATCCCCATTTAATTTCTTCTGCCAATCCATGATATATCAAAATCACAATGGGAAAGTTACAATATAGAAGGGATAACTATACTGTAATCAAGTGTCAGCTTTAAAAGTTATCTATGACCACTAATTAGTAGAACTTAGTACCATATGCAGAGAAAATTATTTCTTAAGAATTTTAATATATGTCTTTTTTTTCACTTGAAAATAAAAATAGAACTTAAAAAAAAAACTTTAAAAATTTCATTAAATTGAATATTCCAACTATTCAATGCTATACCTTATCTATACTGTCCTCCACCTAGCATGGCAACCTTTACATAAATGTAGGATTAAATGGAATTGAACATGGTCCCAGGTTACATGATCTCACTATTTTATAGATTTGCATTCATTATTTAATGATAACTTTTAATGTAATGATATAATTAGAAAAAGCTCTTAAGAGTTCAAAGAGACCTACCAGGTTATCTAACCCAACCTGTCACAGAATTTTGAAATTACTGATATACCATTAAGTCTACACTCCAAAGAGGAAAGGAAATGTAGGAAAATTCCCAAATGGTGGAACTGCTAAACAAACCATGGTATATAAATGATTGACTGTTAATTGCCCTAAGAAAACACAAAGCCAATGGTTTTCAAGGAAACTGGGAAGACCTCTATGAACTAATAAAAAGTGAGCAGAAATAGGAAATTATTTATACCATAATAACATTATTATAAAGAAAAACAGCTTTGACTCTAGAACTCTAATCAATGCAATGAAAATGAAACGCTCTTGCTACAGGGATGGATGAATTAAAATTCTGAATAAATCATACATTTTTACACATGGTCAATGTGGCAATTTGCTTCCCTAAAACTATGCATATTTGCTATGACAATTTTATTTTTCTTTTCTGTTGTTCTTCAACTGGGGAATGTGGCTCAGTGAGAAAATCAATTAATTATTATTTTATTAGTTAATTAAATTTAAATCTAATTTAATAATTAAATTTATTAAAAGCAAAGTTAAATGAATAATAGTTTAAACAATTCTTAAAATTTTAATTTAGGGAATTACTAATCCAACAGCCCTGATAGCTAGGAATCTTCTATTTGTTAGAAAATTCATTATTTCATAAGCCACCATAAGTGATGGGTTCCCTTTTCCTCTCGTCACCTCCTTTCTTGGTCACGAGGTCCCAAAACACATCCAAGAAAGCCAGGAGATAAAGAGACCTGCAACTACTCCTAACTACTGTGGTCCTTTTTATCTTTGCTTTCCTTATTGCACACTCCCAGAACCTACTAGAGAAGGCCAGGTGACAGAAGTCACTGGAGCATCCTTCCCTTTGCCTAAACTGAATGCAACTCACAATTGGGTTGAGATAAGACTATTCCTTCAGAAAAGATGGAGAGGCGTAATAGCTGTCACTATGCTCTCCAAAGTCCCCAGAACTGATATCCAACCTACTTATTATAGAGGCTAAGAATCCTGGACCACGTCATTCACAACACTGAAGAATCATGATATCTTCCTGGATTTTCCATTCACACTGAAGCTCAATTTTATTTTCTTTCCCCAACCCCAATTGAATATGAGTTCTTTTAAAAGAACTGCTGCTTTCTTTTTCCTATTTGTAGCCAAGTAAGATAAGATTTTGAATTGTCTTTAAGTAAATATTTAAGCACTTATTAACTTATTAAGCACTTATTAGCACTTAAACTAACCATAAGTTAGTTCATTTTTGTAGCTACATAAAAAGTCTATAATGAATAGGTATTAACTGATAGTAACCTACAACATTTTAGATTTGTACATAACCATGACAATAAATAGGCTATCCTGTTTTCATACTGTTACCGATGATTGTGTAACAGGAATATTTTTGTCCTGTAAATACTTGTCACAATTCTTTGGTTTTTTAAAACATGGTTTATACCAGTTGAATGATCTTTAGATAATGGAGCCAAATACTACAGAATACAAATAAACACAAAAAGTCGCATTTTCCAATCATTTACATCTTTACAATCTTTAGTTTGTCCTGAAATGCACTAGATGAAAATGCTCCATTTTCATGATGGCATTGCATAAATTCTCCATATTGTTTATCAACATTATCAAAAAGAAGACATGACAAGAAAAAGAATTTAAGTTAAGAAAGGAAAACTTAAAAAGTCAAAATTTTAAGGGATTTTTTTTAAAAACCAAAGATTTTTAACTTGCCTTTTCTTTGACAGCAAAACGTATTTTCAAGTTTACAGAGCAAGTCTGTGTTTTCATACTTGTTTTCATTTGCTTTTAACCAGAAACAGTTTTCAGTCATTTCATGAGGTCTGATCTGAAATCAAAAGCAAAGATGTTTATAAAAATTGATGTATGATATTGCATTGTATGCCAAGAAAAGGAGCCTAGTAGCCTGAAAGATGAGTGGTACAACTGGAAAAGCATATTTACTAATCAGTTTAATCTTCAACCCTTCCCTCCTTTCATTCAGTTTATTTGTCCTCTTCCCGCCCCCCCCCCCACACCTATCTTTTGTCCAGGTTCATCTTATTCTCTTACACATATTTTATACAAAGTAATATTACTTTGTGGGGCTGTCAAATCCTACTATAATACTAATTGATGACAAATATAGTTGTCATTTTCAACAGGAAAAATCTTTGACAGAACAATGGACTCCGATTTTTGTGGCACTAGGAATTATGCTCTATCATAAAGAGCTCTACTTTTTCTCTCAGCCTTCTTTTTGTTCTGCTGCCCAACCAAGTAAAAAGTACCAGCAAAATGCAACAAAATACAAAATTACAACAGCTGGCAAAAAGTGTGAAAAACAAAGCAAGGAAAGTAATGAGGATTTAATCTGATCTCAGAAAGATTACTAATTCCTATAAGCTTTCTAGTTCCTAGAGCTTGTATATTTTTAAGAATTATAACAAATCTTGTTATATACTTAAATGTTTCTGATACAAACTTCTTTTCAAACTAAATTCAACTGATTATTCTTTTAAAACATCACTATAATAATAGAGTTGTATAAAGTAAACTTGAACATTAGATTGATTGTCAGGATTTTTGATTCATAGTCTACCATTAATTTCATTTCAGCTTAGGCCAATAACTAATTTTTGGTTTCAGATTTTTCATCTGCGAAATTATAAGGATAGGATACATAACCTCAAGGGTTATTATTGTTCCATTGTATTTCAGGTGTTTCCAACTCAACATGGCCCCTTTTGGGGTGTTCTTGGCAGATATTAGAATTGTTTGCCATTTCCTTCTCCAGCTCATTTTACAGATAAGGAAAACGAGACAAGGAGGGTTATGTGACTTGCCAGAGATACACCATTAATTAGTGACTACAGCCAGAACTGAACTCAAGAATATGAACCTTTCTCATTCCAGATCCAGCACTGAACCACTTAGCTGCCCCAAAGGTCATTTCAAACTCTAGAATTCTATGATTCTAACAGTTAAGTGCTAACTTAAGTAAGAAGAGTTGGTTATGACAAATGTCTATTGTCAAAGGAAATCTAATCTTCTTATAATTGATAAAATGCTTTAGTTATGTGACTAGTCTGAATATCAGTGTATTAAATTTCTCTTCAGAATAACTTTTTAAAGAACCAAACTAATGCTGTAATGAAGACTTCTCTCACTTCATGATGTATTCCCATACATATCAGTGACCTATCTTTTAATTTTTGTTAGGAATACCAATACTGAAAAACTTCCCCAATCATCTTTGTTTCATTGTAAGGGTTAATGTTTAGGAATTACCCATACATATGTTTTGCAAATAAAAAGTATTAATAAAAAAATAATAATAAAAAAAATCATCTTTGTTTTAGTAAAAATGGAACTGGAAGCTTTACAGAAAGATTTAAAATACCCAATTAAAAACCAAAGTAGTCTACCCAATCTTAATATTCAAATAAATGCCACCATAAGCTAATTCTCAATATAAAACTATATTAGAATAATTGGTTTTTCAGAACTACAAAAGACTCTGAGCTCATTATAATTTATTCTCCATTTTTCAAAATTACCACATAATCATCTTTCAAATATTTAAAGAAAGATATCATGTAGCCTTCTAAATCTTCTTTTTCCTGGTTATACATATCCCAGATCTTTCAACTATTTCTCATACAATATGACCAGCAGGACTCACATCATCCTAGTAATAACTCACATTATTCTAGTAATATTCCATGGCAAAATTCCATTTCCTAATATCTTTAATAGATATCAATCAATAACCATTTAAAAGCCCACTAAATGCCAACACTGGCACCCAGAAATGAATATAAAACTTCAAAGGAGAACTAAATAGGGCACAATATAGTAAGGCAAGATTTATCACCTACTTTATTTTAGGCACTTTGTTTCTACTTGGAAATTACCTCATTGCTGCTTCTTTTTTGGGGAGGGGAAAGGATGGAGAAATAAAGTGAGGGGTGGGGAAGGGCAGAACTTTTCTGTCACACTAACTCATTGCACTTTCAATTAACTAAAAAATCCAGAATTTTTTCCCATGAACTTTTGAAAATGTAAATCTTCTTATAGAATACTGAAATCATGTAAAATACAAAGAGTACAGTTTGATATCTAAATATGTCTTAAGGCATTTAAAAAAACTATTTCCTATTTGTAGGTGTTTTACCTTTAACCAGTTCAGTCGTTTCATGGTAGTTTCAGGTTTGAATTCTTTTTTTGGTTTCAATCCAAATGGCAATGTTAATGGGGGAGGAGACTGGTGTACTCCAAGAAATCCTGGAGGGAGTGGTGGGGGAAGAGGTACACCAAAAGCCATCGGCATTCCTGGAAGTGGGGGAGGTGGCGGAGGCGGTGGTGGTGGTGGCGGTGGAGGCACACCTCCACCCATTGGCAGGGATGGTGGTGGAGGTAATTGGTGACTAGTTACATCTCCTGTTGATTGTGGCAAAGAGGTTTTTGAACCAGGTGGTAAAGCACCAAACTATGGAAAGAAATGCAATTACTTAAGCTTGTATTATTTGAACAAAAAGAAAATTCACAACTCTGACAGTGACCATTAGTTGCTTTTAGTAAAATGATCCACTAAGAAACTTTACATGAAAAAAATAAATGTCACTGCTAATAAAATATTTTTGCTAACTTATTGCTAATATAACATAAAAAGCATTTTTTAGTAGGATATGCATATTTTTCTGTTAGAGCTGAGATTATTCACTCTGTGTCAAGGATGCCACTGGAAGTCGGCTGAAGTCTATGATCCCTTTCATAACAGTTTCTTTTTTTAATGTATAAAATAAACAATCTTTAAAGACCTGTTAATACTATTGTAGAAAACATTTAACATCAAAATGGAAATTCAATTTGTCTTAGTCAGAAAAATGTAGAACCTGGCATTACTTCAAATGATCCATATATAAATATAAAATAATACAATGAACAATTTTCAACAAATGTATTATATTTACAATACAAGCAATTTCCACTGTACATGTGTGCACGCACAAGCACACATACTTGCTTTCCTAGGGATGATGTGAAATATAGAATACATCATTCTATAGCAACTTTAGCTGATGCTGGAATGAAAAAGCCAAGATAGCCATAAAATGCCATAAATAATGAGAATCAATATTATTATTTTATCTATAATCACTATTTACAGCATCACCAGTTTCAAACCTAGAATCTCAATAATTCTCTTACTATCTTAGAAACAGAAGTAAAGATTTGCTCTACTCATAGAATTGGAAGGATTGTCAATCAGCCTTCTGTAGCAGCAACAAGAGATTCAACTGAAGCAACTGCATAACAGATAATTATTTACCCAGGTCAGAGGTCTTGGAACTCACTTGTTTTTCATTATTTTACACAAATTTTCACACATTTTCTTTATAAAGGTTTTTTTTTAAAAAGATTTTAAGCACTTAAAAACATTTTTTTCTGAAAAGGGTAAAGACAACTTGGAAAGAGTTCAATGACACAAAAAAGACTAAGAATCTTAGACAATCATTCTTCAAATGTTCTAAACACAAGGAAACAAGGCAGAGATAGGCAACTGCGACTAACTGGCAATACCATTTCTATTTGTCATTTGCTTATAAATGAAAGACTATATAATTACCAATATATTTGCTTGCAAATTATTATATTATACTTAAGATTGCTCTTTTAATTTAATATTTAATTTAATCTAAACTATGATTAGAAACACCCTAAATTAGCATCCAAATCTTTAAATCTCTAATCAATACATTCAGTTTAACTCTTACTATGAAGAGCTAAAAAGTACTAAAACATTCAACAAATGAAAATACCCAAGAATTATATATAAAGCATGGACACAGTTTTTTGTAATTTTATTATTTTAAAATGAGGATTTTCTTTCAAAAATGGTATCCCAAAGGCAAAATCCTCAGAAGTCTTAACTAAAAGCATATTTGTGTCAAATTAAAACACAACTAAATTAACATGGTGGGAGATTAAAGTGATGATGACTAAACTTACAAAGTAATGTTAAGAACTGCAAATTGCAAAGTGCTTTTATAGATATGTTCTGATTTGTGAGACTATTTACCCTGCATAGCAGCTGAAAATGGACTATCAACTTCAAAATCTAGATCTCTAATTCTCTTTTGTGCCACGTTTTAAATCTTTTTAATCTTGGAAATTGAAAAAATTAGAAAACAAAAATGTTTTTATCACAAAATTTCACTTTTACTTCCGAATAGCTAGAAATTTTGAAAAACATGAGGGGAGGGAGTAATGGAGAAAGGATCAAAGACGAATGTCTTAAGTTTGACATTATGTACATTATAGCTAATTACTTAAAAATATTGGAAATTAAAATGACAATGCTTTAAATAAAAATCACATTGATATAAAAATATTAAATATTAAAACACGCTTTTGTAAGAGATTGTTCTAAACACACACACACACACACCCACACCCACACAAACATACACTGCATGATCCAAATGTAACTTGTTTCTCTCTATCCCAATACATACACTTTAAAACACCATAAGATAAATATTCTTCTGTAGACCCTTGCCCATATCAGGCAAAAGAATAGCAAATAGGCCAGTATGACTAGAGAGTAGACTGCATGGAAGGGCGTAAAGGATAATAAGCTAGGAAAAATAAAAAGGGACCAGGTGAAAAAGTGTTTTAAATATTAAAAAGAAGAAACAATATTTGAACTAGAGGTAAGAAGAAGTCTATGAAGAGGGAGGTTAAAGTGGTCTTTAGGAAAAAACAAAACAAAACAAAAAAGCAGATAAGTATGAGTTAGAAGAAGGAATATTATGAAAAGGACAAAACAATATTATGGGAAAAAGATGATAAATGTCTATACCAGAGTGGTAGTCATATGAGTAGAAAGAAGGGAACCCTATATCAAAGGTTCTAGAATTTTAGCAAAGACAAAATGTGACAATGTATGCTATATAGAGGATGAATGAGAATGAAGAGTTAAGAATGCCATTGAAATTGCAAACCTAAGTGGCTAAGACAACACTTGTTAGCAGGATGATTTCAGAAAGGTTTAGAGAGACTTACATGAACAGATACTAAGTGAAGTGAATAGAAACAAGAAATAACAAGATTATGTGATGGCCAACTGTGATGTATGCAACTCTTTCCAGTGATGAGGTGATTCAGCCCAATTCCAATAAACTTGTGGTGGAGAGAGCCATCTACATCCAGAGAGAGGACTGTGAGAATTGAGTGTGGATCACAGTATAATATTTTCACCTTTTTTGTTGCTGTTTTACTTGCTTTTCTTCTCTCATTTTTTTCCCCCTTTTTCATCTGATTTTTCTTGGGCAGCATAATAAAATATGGAAATTTAGGAGAATTGCATGTGTTTAACATACATTGGATTACTTGCAATCTAGCGGAGGAGGAGAGTAAGGGAGAAAAATAAAGAACACAAGGTTTTGCAAGGTGAATGTTGAAAACCATCTTTGCATATATTGTGAAAAATATTATTATTTAAAAAAAGAAAGAAAGAAATTAAAATAGTTGCTATCCTCTAGGTTGAGAAAGTTGTAAAAAGGTAGTAGAGTTTGAGGAAACACGATGACTCCTTATTTGAGTATGTTGAGCTTCAGATGTTTACAAGGTATCAGGGTCTAGGAGTTGTAAAAGTAATTGGTGGTGAGAAAAAAGACTAGAGTTGGCAAGATACATCTAGGAATTACCTAATTAACTGAACCCATGATAGCTAATAAGACCATTAACTACTCTCACCTACAAATGTATCTATCTTTCTCTTACATTCTCTGATAATTGGAGAATACTACAATTTTTTTTTAAGATTCCAAGTAACACAAAAGGCAAAAAAGCCACAATGTGGACATAAGTATACATTCTGTATGTTAGCGATGAAATAAAGTAAGATTAAATTCATATCCAAGGTTAAGTATAAGACAAAAGGGAAAGAGGCCATTTATGTAATAATAGTTAGCTAAAAGAGTGACACATATTAAGAGATACATATTAGTGTCACTAGACACTAATATGTAGTGTCTAGTGAATTGAATGAATGCTTTATGGATGATTTTTGGACAACATAGAATTATATGGTATGAAAAATGGTGTGGAGAAAGTGTTATCTACATTGGGAAAGGGAAAAAACACACTTATAAAATCAGATCCATGCATTTTGCTAACTCGTGTAGATTTGTTTTTTACCTGGGATTTAAAAGCCTGTAATTCTGCTTGGAGTTCAGTGATCTTTTCTTCTTTTTTTTGTAATTGGGACTGAGTTTCTTGGTGAACTGTAAATTCTTTTTCAAACTGAAAAGAAAAATAGACTTAAAATAAACACCCTCCATATAGACAGATAATGAAAATGGCATGCTAACAGCAGGACAGATTCACTTTTGAATTGTCTTCTAATGGTAGACAATCATTGTGCTCCCTCATCTATCCTTTTTCCAAGTAATCTTAGCAAAAGCAGCATTCATAAAGCATTCTCGCAGTGACTGAGATAAAATTGTAAGCTGAATTTTTTCATCTATATAAAGGTAACTAAACTAAAAGATCGTTATAAACGATCCTTTTTCATAAAAATGAAAAAAAAATTAAAACTAAATGCCATTATATCAAAAAGAATTTATAACAACTTTTTGCTGAATTTTCAGCATTATGATTTTTAATGTAAACCAAACATTCTTAATTTAATGTTTTGTGTCATCAAACTACTGGCACATTGGAGAAGCCTATGGAATCCTTCTCAGACCAATGTTTTTAAAATCTCCCCCCCAAAAAAATACATAGTTAACTAAATATAATAAAATAAAATAGTGAATACAAATCTACTGGGACATTAGCTCTGATTTCAATCTACCAATTTTAAAGATACATGTGAAACATGAAAAAGTAAACAGAACTCCACTATACAAAGTAGAAATTATCATTGCTTTTTACTTACAAAAATTTTAGTTGCTAACTGGGGCAGAAAAAGAATAATTATGTAAGGAAAACTGATAACAATGTGAGAAGAAATACAACTCCACAAATAAAACGTGGGGGGAAAAATACAGACTCTTGAGGGCAGATAGAATCTTGATAAACATATGGAGGGGACTTTTATATATTGTTGAGCAAAGAAAGAAGAAACAATGACTGCAGGGTATTGTGGTCCATCAACTTATTTGCAGGTTATAACTACACAATTACAAAAAAATAATAATAATAACTGATTAGAGACTTATGAGGACCTTAAATTTTACATCACTGCTTACAAGAACTCTGAATTGAGGAATTGGCAGCCAAATACAATATTATGAGAGGAGGTGAACAAAGGAGGAAGCTGGAGGACAGGCTAAGTGGAAGAATCACAAGAAAGTGGGGATAAGCGGACTCCAGCTTCTTGGTTTACAGCCAGCTAAGTGGAAAAGAAACATTGCTCTGCATATTGGCTGAAAAACAAGCTGGATCATTAGAAATAACTCTTCAAAGCTGTACAGATGAGTAGAGAGCTGAAGCTTGTTGCTGTGTACAGAGGTTTCTAGCTTGATACTGTTTAATGCAATTTGTAGCTTGAAAAGAAAGAAACCTCTCTGGGGTATCTGCCTGACCTTTACTGCCCTCTGTGGTGAGAGAGGGGGGAAAAAAAGAAGTATCTTATTTTTTCTTCAAGCTGTGCTTATTGGATAAAAGGTTCTGCGTTACTATAAGTTAAGTGAAGAAAACAAAGTCCTGTTACACGAAAACACAGCTGAGTTGCTCTGTTCTATTCAAGCAGAAGAATTTTGTAGTATGGAGGCTTAAAAGGGTCTAACACTTTTCTCAATCTCTTACTAAGTAGTGGCTTTGCCTAGCATAAGAGATCAGAAGGACACTGAATAGAGAAGCATCTTTGTATAAAACAAATTGTTCCTAAAGGAGAGAAGGTCAGCAATACATGCAAGACCACCCTAGTGAAATGATTCAAGCATGTGGGTATTACCCATTCATGTATGTGTACCCATTCATGTATATATACCCATTCCCTCTTGGGACACCACCTGCATTGATGAATACACAACCCAAGATTTATGGCTGGATAGTAATTTGCTCTATACTCGTTTTCTATTGATTATATGTTATCATTATTACTTTTTATCTATTAATTTAATAAATGTTTTATGTCAGTGTGATTGACGGATTTTGTAAATATACAAAGAATACTAGTGAAGGCTCAAATACTAGAATAAGGAGTAAAAGACATATAACCCACATCCCACAAACACACTAAGGTTACCCCAAGGACCTTGTAAGAAAACAATGAGTTGTAGTACCATAGCAT
The DNA here is from genome assembly GCA_023553655.1 of Myrmecobius fasciatus. Lineage (NCBI taxonomy): Eukaryota > Metazoa > Chordata > Mammalia > Dasyuromorphia > Myrmecobiidae > Myrmecobius > Myrmecobius fasciatus. Next base: position 400,144 of record JAJPUD010000029.1, read on the forward strand.
AAAGCACTATGGGAATCCCAAACCTGCCAGCATAAAATTGCATGAGTGAGCAAACTAATAGGAAGAATAGAGGTACAAACTATGCTCAGGTTAAATAAGGAAAACGATACTGAAAATAGACAAAACTGAAAAATGTGGGATTCTAAAGAATTCCAAGAATAAAAAATAAAAACATTTCTCTTTGAAAATGCATGATAGTTTTTCACTTAAGATACATGTCATATATGTCTTTCTTATTTCTAAGAATCTCTGATTATTCTTTTTCATCTTACCCATTTCATCACTGTCACTTACTTTTCTGGAAAATTCTGATGCTTTTTCTTCAAGTTCTTCTAGTTTTGCTTGATCAACACAAACATCTAAAATTATAAAAGAGATAAATTCCTATATGATCTACCCTTGAGCCTCTTTACAATAATAAAATAAATAATATTTTTCTATAAACAAATAAAATACTCACCTACAAATTGTCTTAAATCAACATCTAATTTTTTTCGATATGTAAAATCAGGATCTGTTCCATCTCTGTGTAATACTATCTGAGATATGCATTCTTCAATTAATTTGAAATACTGTGGTCTAAAGTCAAAAAAGGAGAAAATTTAAATCCATATTGGTTATATGACAAGTATCTTATATCTCAAAAAAAAATGCCTTATCAGATCTCACTTTTTAGTTCTAATATTTAATATCCCACAACAAAAACAACCACAATAAATTTAACACAGGGATACTATTAATGCTTAACCCTCAAAGTACATAACCAAATATTAACAATGCAGAACCAGAATTAATTATTTCACCAAAATTTGAGTAAGGTTAGATTCAGTCTCTCTAATTTTCAGGCAGAAACCAGAGAAAAATCTTTTAAACAACAACAACAACAATGGATACCAAGAAAAGTAAGAATTCTGAACCAGATTAAAAGTATCACTGAAATACAAATTCTAAGAGTTGGAATTTAAGACTCAGTAGCCATTTAGTACAAACCCTACACCAGGGGGAAATCATTGTATAATATATTTTACAAATAATTATTCAATCTTTGCTTGAAGGCTTCCAAAGACAAGCAAATTAATCACCTCTTGAGGCAGCTTATTACACATTGCCACAATTTAAAAGTGTGTCCTCACATCAATGCTACTTTATTCTCTTTGCAACATCTACCCATTGGTAGGACAGTGGTTCTTCTTGTTCAAATTATTTTGTTAATATTTTGTTATCCTTTCCTGTCTTCTGTTCACTAAGCTGCAAATCCCCAATTCTTCAGGTGACCATGTTCCTTTAGACACTACTCAGGTTATTCATGTCCTTCTTAAACTATGGTACCCAGAATAAAATATGATACTCCACATGATGTCTGATAAAGGCATAGTACAAGACTAAGTCTAAATTTATGGTCACTTTTTCAAACGGGAAAAGAGCATACAAATTAGTGCAACAGTGAACTAAACTCAATCCCTGGCAAATTCTCCAACTAAAGAGATGATTGATGATTAGATAAAGTGATGATTAGTATACCAGATAGTCAATGCTAAAATTTTATATTTCTGCACATCTATGAGAAGAGAAATTTTCTTTTAAAGGTCCTTTCAATTTACATTTCCTTCAACGAACTCTCACCCTTGTCATCAGTTCCAGTTTCCTCAGAATTCTGCTACAGTTTGTATTCTAAAATAATCTTCAATTTTACTAAAGATTCCTTCTTGACTCTTTTCCAAGATGGTCAAGACAAGGAGAAACCAAAAGGAGCTATCAAACTGGCTGACATATTACAACAGAAAAGCAAATATAAATGTTGGAGAGGGATGTTGAAAATCTAGGATACTGATGTACTGTTAGTGGAACTGTGAACTGATCTAACCATTCTGAAGGACAATTTGGAACTATGCCCAAAGAGTAATCAAACCAGACATACACTTTAATCCAGCAATACCACTCCTAGCATTAAAAGGGGAAAAAGACCTATATGCACAAAAATATTTATGACAGATCTTTTTTGTAGTGGCAAAAAATTGGAAATTGAAGATTTGCCACATCAATTGGGCAATGGCTGAAGAAAGTGTGGCATATGAATATAATGAAATATTATTGTGCTATGAGAAATTATGGCCAGTATGATTAAAAAAAAAACTGGAGAAATATAGGTGAACTGATACAAAGTAAAAAAAGCAGAATTAGAAGAACACCGTACCCAGTAATAGTGCAATGATCAACTATGAATGATTGAGCTCTCCTCAGCAATACAATGATCTAAGACAATTCCAAAATATTCATGACAGAAAATACTATCCACATCTGTAGTAAGAACTGGTGGATTCTGAATGCATATCAAAGCATACTATTTCACTGTTTTTTTTTTCATTTAGGTCTTTTTTTTTTCATAACATGACTAATATAGATAATGTCAAATTGCTTTCCATTTTAAGGAGTGAAGAGAGGGACCAAAATAAGGAGAAAAAACTAGAACATTTTTAAATGAATGTTAAAATTATCCTCACATGTAATTGGAAAAAAAAAAACCCACTATTTAAAAAAAAGAATCAGGGGATGTAATGTCATATAATGTCAGTTTTGTACCTGAAAGCTCACTGTCCATCCGGAAATGACTCTAATATGTTTGAAAAATAGTTTGTTAGGTTACATAATGTATAAAATAAGTTTTAAATACATAAAAGAAAGCAGACTCAGCTCTTTAAAATTTCAAATGCTAAAGATATTCTAAAATATCAAACAGGAAAAGGTTGAACAGGTAAAAGGACATTTCAAATATAAAGAAAAGCAGTTTTGAAGGACAGTTTTGGGTCTGGGGGTCTGCTGTACAAAAACCATGTTTAAGTAGAATTCTAAGCTGTTAGATCCAATCATAAAAAATAAGAATGGCCTTTGGAAATGAGAAAAACACCAATTCTACAATGTGGACTATAGGGAGACCTTTTCAAATTCTGGATAAAAATGATTAAGATCCTTGTGAAAATATTAAAACACTTAATAAAAGCCTTGATGTCTTTAGGAAAAGGAAGTTAAGTTCTAGGTCTTTGTGATATGGTATATAAGCAAGATACAGATTTTTTTCGACAGATAACAAGTCTTTAAGTACAATCACTACTAGTACCTTTCAAGGACTTTCTAATGTTTTCTAAATTTAACATTAATTCTCTCTTCATTTCTAAATCTAAAAATCCTGAAATAGAATTTCTATTTTTTACTTTATGGTACTGACCTTAGAAGTACAATTTGTAATTTTAAAAAAGTATAATTTAAAGTATAATTTGTTAGAAAAGCCAGAGTAAATATTTGATTTTGTGGGTAATCTACTCTATTTCAATTGTAAGAAACAGTTCTTAATACTTTGACCCACACACCAAATTTAGATATTCAGGATATATTTACTTGATAGATGTCATATTATCTTGGTATCTTCCCAGGTGCCACCTTGGCTAATGGTTTGCATGTAATAAGCTCATTCATTCATGAATCATTTAAGCATGGAGTCGCTAAAGAATAAAACTAATCTGAGGATAGCTACATAAACTGGGTCATGAGAGGCCTAAAAATAAGAGCCTTTGGGGAATAGGTATCCGATTCTATGCCAGTTCAGTGACATCAAATGAAATTACAATATATCTAATCTGGTTATATTTATAATTGCCAGCACTTTCAAAAAGTGTTCAAGAAATTTCAGGATCCACATTTCTAAAACATATTATTTACATATGAAAACAATAAAGAACTACAAATTAATCCTTTCTGTGATGGATACAAGCAATAATACAACAAAATGTCTTAAAAAAAACTTTACTATAAAAACTTTAAAACTTGTTTTTAACTTAATATTTTATTTTTCAATTACAATAGCTTTCAATATTCACTTTTGTAATACATTAAGTTCCAAATCTTCCCCCTTCCTTCTGTTTCCTCATTCCTCCCCAAGATGGCAAATAATCTGATATAGGCCATACATGTACAATCATATTAAATCTATTTCCATATTAGTCATGTTATGAAAGAATCCAAATAAAAGGGGAAAAACCAGAAGAAAGAAAAAAACCAAAAAAACAAATTTTAAAAATTGAAAATAGTTTGCTCTGATCTGCATTCAGTTTCCATAGCTCTTTCTCTGGATGTGGATAACAAAAAATTTTATATTCTTTATATGGGTTGAAAAAAAAAATTTTAACCACTATGCTAATATATAGAATAATGAAATCCTGGCCAAGCACTTGAAAATTACTAGAATTTTTTAAAAATTACTAGAAAAAAAACTAGAAAATATTGGCAACTACATTTCAAAATCAGAACACATGGAAGATTTGCACATGATGGTAGAATTGAAAAGTGCTAGGGTATGGGACCCTGCTGAGAGCGAGTACAGAGGCCACCTGAACCATGTTGCAGAAACACCCTTGTTGAGTAAGGAGCAATGATTTGTGACCATGGGAATGGGTTTGGCCTTAGGGTCACAGCATAATTGCTCATAAGGTGCCTTGACAGGGTCTCTTGCCTCTGAGCAGGTTGCGAAATTGTTGGATTGGCTTTCCTCCCATTGGCAGATACCATGCATACGCAAAGCCACAAGCTGCTTCTCTGAATGGTAATTGGGGATTGCCTATTGTTCACGTGCTGATCACGCTTGCAAAAATGTATATCAACAAGGCTATATAGCATAATAAACGAACTCTTTTCATACTCTATGAGTATCCTGCCTCATTCATCTCACTTCTGAGATCAAAGGGCTCATATACTTTGAGCTCTTAAGATGGCCTCAATAGAAAAGAAAAATATATATATTCTTACTGACATTAGTAATTAATAATTCATGTATTTTAGATGACTTCTTAAAGGAAAGCTTGAGAAAGTCTCCACTAAATGACAATAATATATATGTGTGTATATATATATATGTGTGTATGTATATAAATAAACTTAAATTATGTGTGTGTATATATGTATATATACATACATATATATATATATATATAAACTTAAATTTGTCATTCAACACCTTAGCTTTAAAACAAGTCACCTAAAGCATATGAGAACTAAAAAAAAAAAAAAAAAAAAAACTGATCTAAGATTTATATAAATAAGTAGACAATGTAAAGTTCACCTACTTAAAACCATCATCTAATTTTAGAAAACAGCAAATTGCACAAACAAAAGTATGGGCTATGTTAATCTGACTCGGCTTACCGTATAAAATAATCATTTCTAATGAGCAAAAGATGTTGAAGTATAGAAAGAAAATATCCTTCGGCTCTTGTTTCTTTCACCGTGTTCCACAACATATTATAAACCTCATTCACTTCAGTAAATCAATTAAGGAATAGAACAAGTGAATGAACAAAAGTATAATGTACTTGATAAAAATACTAAAAAAATTTAATTATTTATTTCTTTTAAACAAATATACATTAAAACCAAGTTCTAGACCAATTTTAACAATTTTGCAGTTAATGATCTTTTTTCTCTCCAGGGAACAAATAAATAGTCAGTCAAACCACATTCTACAAATATAGCAATCAGTAGATTAAAAGCATAATGTAACACTGGTAATGTCTTTAGGGTTCTTACCCAATTTGTTCTACTGTATTTGTTTAAATTTAAGTTCCAAAGAAAGCAACAATCTTTAAAATTCCAATTTTTAATGTTCAAAAGAAACCTTTTCATTTCAGTAAAAAAGGATATTCAAGTTCAGCTTTAATATCTTCCAAACGATGAGAGAACTCAATAAAATCTTCCTCCTTATGTTCATCAAAGACTTTAAGCTGGATATCTAAACTATCACTTTTTATATGTTTCAAATTCTGCAAAAGAATTAAATACAAATCACTGGTAGGTAATTCTAGGTAGAGCATTCTTTCCAACAATAGTATTAAATAATCAATTAAAAATGCAATTTTTAAAATTTATTTTTTAGGTGATTATAATTGATTTGTTCTAAGCTGTCCATTTCTAGCATATACTATCTCAAAAAAGCTAAACTTTAAAAAACAAAGATCTTGGTTCATATTTCAAAAACTGATTTTCATAAGTCTTCATATTCTGTCAAATCTTTTTTTCTGAGAGGCTTATCTAATTCTTTTTCCATTCAAGTAATCACTTAATTTTCACATACACAATATTCCTCTAAGCATAGTCTAAAGACTCCTTCCTATTTTAGTACATTTTAATTTCTAATATGATAATATGCTAATAAACAAAAGTTCTTTAGGGAGTACTCAATAATTTTTAAGAATATGCAAAAGTCCTAAGACTAAAAAGCTCAAAAATTAGTAATAGAGAAACCGTAGGGCACTTACAGGCAGTATTTGTTTCAATCCACAGCGCATAAACTCATTTCTGATGTGGAGTCTAAAATCTAAATCATCAGGAGATGTAACAAGGGCATTGATGAGTTGCATACAAGCTACCTACAACAGAAAATATCAAGAGTATTAATCGTAATTGTTAACAAGGAAAAAATTAAAATATCTAATGTTTTAAAAACCTGCAGTATTCCCACTTTCATTATAGAACCAAGGATTTAAATAATCCTGATTTTAGGTAAAATATTTTAGTGAATTAAATTAAATCTAAACATGGGACGCTAGGTGACACAGTAGATAAACTCTCAGGCTAAAATCAAGTCAATGAGATTTGAGTTCAAGTCCAGCCTCACACACTTAATAGGAGTGTGACTTTGGGCAAGTCATTTAACCCTATTTGCTTCAGTTTTCTCATTTGTAAAATGAGTTGGAGAAGGAAATGACAAACCATTCCAATATTTTTGCCAAGAAAACCACAAATTGAATCACAGACACAACTTAAACATACACAACAACAAAAAAAAACTAAATATAATTTTTTTAAAAGTTTCTTTCTCATTTACATGACTATCAGATGCCATGTTACATCCCTAGCATTGCTAACTGATTAAGATGACAAAAAAGAAAAACAGGAAGTATTGAAAAGATTGCAAAAAAAAAAATTAGTATATGGTAAGCAGAGCTCTGAATTGATGCAATCATCACAAAAAACAATGTAAAACTATAACCTAAAACTCACTAAATTGTAAACAACTTTTGGACCAGTCATTCTGAAAGTCAAGGGCAGACAGAAAAGATCTGTATATTCAAGAATGCTTATAGTCATAAGATTAAAGAACTAGGAACAAAATAGCTACCTATTAAGTGGGGATTGGCTAGACAAATTTTATATGAATGAAATGAAATGGAATTGTGCCTTAAGAAATGATTAATGTAATTCTGTAATTTGACATCTTTTGCTTACATAAAATAGTTATTTTGAAAATAAGTCAGACATGCACTCAAAACTAGTCATTTGAGTCCAACTGAGTGAAAGTTTTGCCTAAATGAACCTGTATAATATATTTGTTTTTTGATATAAATATGTTATTTCAATTTTTTATGTGTTTGTGCTTTAAGCTGTATGGATCCTGAAAATTTTGAAAAAGTTTATATAGAATAGAACAGGAAAACAAGTCATGTGATGATAATATTTAAGAAAACAAAGACTTTAGAAGTCTTTAGAACACTTTATATGCTGACTAGAAGAGAATGTGGGGATAGGAAAGGGAGATTTTGCAAGGGTAAATGCTAAAAACTAAAAAATTTTCAAAATATTCTAAAATAAAGTAAAAATAATTAGAGCAGTTATATATCATAATTTCAAAAGACAGAGAATGGAGATTAGCCCCCAAAACCTCCCATTCTCTTAGCAAAGAAAGGATAGATGACATATGGAATTTGACATGTATTTTCAGACATGGTCAGTGCACTGATTTGTTTTGCTCATCTACATATGTTTATTACATGGAGGTATTTTACTGAAGGAAAAATGGAAAATGGGTAGAGATTGAAAAGAAAAAAAGAGAATACAACTTTTTTTAATGTGTATTGGAGGGGAAAAAAGCAATACAAAAGAGAACACAAGATGCAATGAGAGCAAGCAGAGATTTACTTCCATGATTATTTTCTAATAATTAGTCATTTAAAATGTAATTACAGTAAAATTAGGATATATGATGATTTCATATTTTTAAAGACTTTAGTTTAGCCTCAATTTTGGAGTTCTACTACCATGCATCATCATTTGAAAAACATTGGGGCACTGAAAGATAAAGTTTGGAGCATTGAGAGAAACATGGGGTTCCTCAAAGAATTCTGACCTTTTCCAAGCTAATCTAGCCTACTGTTGTTTTATTTTTCAAAACAATGTCCAAATCACTTATTGTCTAATGCACTCACTGATGGATAAAATAGTGTTCTTATCCAAATATTCTGAGTTTTCTTATATGGATAATAAAAGTCACTTAAATAAAGATATATCTCATTTAGGAGGCTTTCCAATGTTCCAGAGCATGATACAATCATTATAATTTCTTGTGCAAACAGCATATGGAGCCCCTTATCACCCTTACCTGTGTATTCAGCACAGTTTTCTCTATGATAGTATATTATTTCCTTTGGCAATGATATCTAGCTTTGTTTTATGCATAGTGTGATATTAATGATCAGAGGCTTATAAAAGAAAGTTACCTCTGTTATATCTTTCACAAATCTCATGAATTTTGACGTGCAATGGAGACAACTTTTTGGAGCAGAATTTTTAAGGACACAGTTTGTTCTATCTAATAAAATACTTTTATAGTCAAACAATAAGAATATTAGGTTTTCAACTTCTTATTCCATGTACATTTGTCAGCATTTATATAACTAGCATTTATAAAGTGCCTAAGTACTATACTATACTAAGTATATCAAATGAAACAAATCTGTAAAGCACTTTGCAACCCTTAAAATCACAATAATAGGAGTGATTATTGTTGTTGCCACAGTGTAAATTGTTTTCCTGCCTATGTTTACATCATTCTATATCAATTCATGTAAATCTTGAAAGGATTTTCTTGAATTTTTCATATTCATTTGACAGTGAAATAATATACCATTACATTATTACTGCAACACTTTATTTAACCAGTCCCTAGCCAACAGACTGACTTTGTCCTCTAACCTTCATCAAGCGCCCAAAACTATCTCCAGATTCACTAGAGGACATATGCCATGAAAACCTTCTTCATTATAATCATTCTCTATAACTCTTTATCTCCTTATCTCTAACTCCTCATCATTCTCTAATTTTCTCTTCCTTTATTCTGTTTAAGGAATTATGGCCTTTCTCCTTACCTAGGCCAAGCCCTCTATTTCATCATTCAATCTCTTCTTACCTATTTCTTCTCTCCCTTTTGTTATAAATATGCACACATGTTTTTCTGAGGAGTGGAGGTTAGGAGGAAAGAAACCATTTCACCCCCTCAATGTAATCAATGTAATATTTCTCACTTCACAGTCACTTCTTGCTTCCAGTCTTTCCCTTCCCACTTATTTATAAACCACCTGCATTTGCTCCAAACTTGCCAACAAGATCTTCACTAAACCCAAGATTTACCTCACCATGCTTCACTAGAGTGAAGAGAATAGAGACTAGGGTTCAAATTCTACCTATCACACTGTATGATCACAACTAAACTGATAAATTCTCAAAGCCTCAGGGTTTTCTAGCTGCAAAACATGGATTAAAACTATAGTATTTAGTTCACACAGTTGTGAAAATTGAGGAAATATGTTAGCTGTTTGGCAAACCTTAAAAATGCTATTTAAATATCAGATGCCATTAGCATTGTCATGATCTCTTATGCTAATCTAGGGTGCTCCTAAAAGTTTTGTCCTTGGTACTTTTCTCTCTGTGAACACCCCCATAATCTCATTGGAAAGGGAAATAAGTAGTCTTTGAAGGATATGATAGTTGTGCTAAGTCCTCAAGGGAATGAGTCAAAAAGGAGGGAGAAGGCATGTCAAGACAGCCAGAACAGAAGCAATAAATATAAAATGTCATGTTCAGGAACAGTAAGTGGACCAGTTTCTCTGAAGCAGAGTGCCCAAGAGCGAATACTGCATAATCAGCCTGAAAAGATAGGTTGCATCAGATTGCAAAAGGCTTTAAATGACAAATACAGAAGGTTTTATTTTATCCTACAGGCAATAAGGAGGAACTGACACTTAAGCTAAAGAATGAGGTGTTTAATACATTCTCAAGTAAGCAAAGCGCACTTATTGGAAATAGTTTTCCAATTGGGGAACAAATAATTATTAGAACAGATAATTAGAACACCAACTGTTTTATAATACCTTGCATTGCATTATAGCTACAATGTAGATCACTTAGATTAATATGCTTTTGTGAACTAAACTGAGCATGTAAACACTATTCATAACCTTATTGCTACAGTGAAAAAATGCATTTTAACTTTCTATGAAAGTACACTTTCTACGTACTTATATGCTACTTTGCATTAGAGAAACTGGTGATTATGTCACATTCTTTTATTATACTAAATGTTAACAAGGCAATAATTGTATTTTCACCCAACTTGGTGTATCCTCTAGTGTTCCATGGTTTAATAAGTAATCCATTGCACTGAATGGTCTCAAAACCAGTCTTTTGTAACACTAGTATTGTCTCAAAAGCATTAAGCTTATATCTTCAAATACCTGTCACTACCTCCACTGGCATCTCAAATTCCATAGGTCCAAAATTAATCATGTTATTTCCCTAAAGCCTATTTCTCCTTTAGAATTTGTCAGCAGCATTATCATTTTTTTCTTTTTTATTATCTTAGCAATACAATGATTTAAAAATACAAATGGTGTCCACTTTAAATCTCTATGTATTTAAAACCTTATTTTTCTCAACAAACATTCCACATTTATTCCCGATAACAGTAATAACAACAATCCTACCTCATTAAATAAGTGCATTAAATACTTGTTTTGATGAGCAAGATGATATATTTTACCATCTGCTTTTTAATGGCTAATTGTTTTAGTTTTTAAAATATATTTTACTTTTCCTCAATTAGATATTTAAAAAAAACCCACAGATGTTATATAGGTTAGGTTATACTTATATGCACATACAATTATGTAAAACTTTTCCATAGTAGTCATTCTTGATGTTATCTTTGACCTTCTCCTTCACCTGCCAAACCCTATTCTGAAAGCCTGTCACTGCCTTTCCCCTAATATTTGAATACTTTCCATCAATCCTAATTACTCTCCTGCAGTACTGCAACATAACCTGATAAATGCTCATCCAACCTTTACTCTTCTCTACTACAACAATCATATCCATGCCAGCTAAATCTTTGTGCATAACCTTGGTCATACCACTTCTTCCAAAATCCTTCACTGGCTCCCTAGAAATCTGAAAAAGGTTCTGATGTCTTATCATGGCATTCAGTGCCTACTACAATATGGTGCCACTCTGATTTTTAGCCTTACCTCAAAACCACTCCACATAATCTATATATAGTATAGTTACCTCTTCCATCTGTTACCTCCTGAGCCATGTCCCAAATTTTCTGCCTACCAGCATTAGTTTGCATTATTTCCTATGTCTAGGTAATTCTCTCCACAGACACTTAGTCCCTTTATCTACTGAAATTCTACTACATGGGCATTAATCAAAAGACCTGAATTCAAATCTCATTTGTGAAATTTATTAGCAGTGTGACAACAGATGATTCAATTCACTACTCAAAACCTCATATCCCTTATCTGTAAAATGGGGATACCATTTAAATTGTATATGTCACAAGGTCATTTCAAATAAGATACTCTGCGGATCCTGAAGAACTATCCAAATGTCAATTTATTACATACCCTTAAACTGCTTGTGAAGTCTTAAGTGAGGAAATTCCCCATTCCTATAAAATCTTTTAATCATTATGAAACAAATCAGTTGCCATGCTATGGAAGTGATTAAATCCAAGCCTGAGAAGATTTTATTACAATCTGCATGTATCAAGTCCAAGAGGAGCTTCTTGTAGGACTATCAATGAACCATGTTCTTCCTACTGCTAGGACCTGGCAACCTTCGTCCTGTGATTTCAACTTAATTATATTTCTGTTCCTTCCCCTCTAGCTAAGGGTCCTAAATTCCTCTCCCTTGTACCTACTGCCTTCATGTTCACAGTGATCCAATTTTGACCATATTCTTTCTTTGCCATGAGATATAAAAGATGATAATTAAAAGTCTAATGCTTTATGCATTATTGCTTTGACTGATTCTTCTTTTAGGATTCAACTGCCATTAAAAACAAAAATTTCTACTGGCCACATATATGTCAAAAAATTACTTTGTATGGCAAAGCAAAATGTTCAAATAGAAACTTACTACATTAAACTACTATATTTCAAATGGAAACTTATATGAAAGAAAAACTTTATAAATCGAAAATAGAAATCTTTACCCTTTAAAATAGAAATAAAACATACTTGCAATTGAACAGAATTTTCCTGAAGACCACCTACAATCGAAGAAAATCTATCGATTTTTTTCTCTTCTGCAGCTGTAGTTAAGGCTTCTAAAACTTCTTCAAGGCTATTAAAAATTACAAATCAATTATATGCATTATTAAACTGAAATTTAGTCAATTAAAACTTATATCATTAAACTGATTGAACATATACAGAATAAACAGTATGGAAAAAATTACCTGATCCAACTAAATGTATAATTCTATATAGAAAGCAAATGATTATCCTTTTAGAACTTAATGTGTTAATGGATTATTATAGTCATATAAATGGTTAAATATATATATGTGTAAATATATATATACATATATATATAAATAGAAAAAAATGTCATATAACAATGGTTTGTGGGTTTTTTATGGTTTTATTTTATACTTAGATGTACCATTCATTTATGGCACAGATGAGGCAGTACAGTGTATTGTGAAAAAATACTAAATTTTTAATCAGCAGACCCTAGTTCAAATTTAAGCTTTGCTAACCATCCAGGGTAAAATCATTCAATATACTATGTCAATTTGTTCTTGTGTTTTTGAAGTTTCTATTTTTTTAATTTGTAATAGATTTTCCCATTTAATTACTACAGTTATAATACATTGCTTCAGCTAATATATCCTGAGTCTATGATACAAATCCAAACAAAAATGTTGCAAAACTCTAAATCACAATTTGTGTGTTTTTTTTAATCAAAAAAACAAATCAAAATTACAATTCTATTCTAAGAAGCATTTGATACAAGAATGAAAACTATATTCCTCTGGGAAATCAATAAGACTGCCATGGTCTTATATTGGATCTTAAAATTCAGTCTATAGCTCTTCTTATGCCAATGTAAATAAAAGGAAAACATTGTTATTCCTTCTGAAATTCAATATATCTAGTATATCTAATATATTCAAAGATCACAATTAGGATTATTCCTCTATCCATGTATGTATCAATTCTTTATAAATTCTTAGTGATGAGTAGGGGTACTTCATTCTACACAGGTTAATTTAAATTTAACATTTCAATAAATATTCTTATAAAGTCAGGTTTTTGAATAGCAGCAGGGCCCTTAAAGTTATATATACTAGCTTATATGTACATCTCTCAAAATAAATATTAGATTTAATCAAAGACAAAAGTAATATCATTTCAAGATATTATAGATATCTTGAAGAGTCAGATAGTACCTGGCCAAAAAAAAAATTAATGATTTAATAATAAACAAAAGTTTATTTAAAGCATATTATAACCATACAAAAATTTTTAGCTATATGATTCTACACAAATATAAAAAAGTTACAGAAATTTATTCAAGGAGAAATTACTTTTCACACAACTAAAACAGAAAGATAGAGATGTAAACTGTAACATTTTATAACAAATTAACTTAATCACTCAATTTCATGATAATAAAATAATTTAAATGATAGATTTCATAATCCATACTTTGTAAAATTATTAATTGTTGTTCTATTGATTATTAATCATTGTTCTAGTGACACTTACACATTTTCCTCTCCAACAATACATATTGCAGAAAGAAGTTTAACAACATCCACCATCATGTTGGCTTGCTGAGGGTTCATGGCCTTGGCCAATAATGACAAACACTTTTCTTCTCCCATAATTCTTTCCAAACCATACTAAAATTTTGAAAACACAAATGTTAAATTTTCTGGCTTTTAAAAAGTCATCCAAAGCAATTTACATTAAATAACATGTAGACTGATATTTCATTTTTGCTCTTATTCTACCATAAACTCCAAGAGGGAAAATAAACAAAAAAAAAATAATCTTTTGAGCAAGAATTATGTATATTGGCTTAAGATGAAAATCTGCTTGAAGAAAAATAATAATTTAAAATTTACCCTAACATTTTAAGTTTTAGTTATAAAATCTTTGACTTATTTGGTGTGATCCAATCATGCTCTTTTGTACATTTCATATATGAGGAAATTAAAAGTCAAAAGAGGCCATGGCTTTCCTGCCCATGTTGCCTGACATAACGAATTAAAGAGCCCAGGGACTAAAAACCCAATGACCCTTTCACTGCATGCTGCCTTCTCCAATATGATTGAAAAATCAATAAATACTTATGAAACACCCATTATAGGATAGGTGATGGAAGTAAACAAAAACAACAACAACAAAAACAAAACAAAACAAAACAAAAAAAAAAAAAACACAACAACCCTGCCTTCTAGGCAACAAAGACATAGTTTGGTAGAATTTACCTAATCAGAAGAATGAAACTATCTGGATTTTATGAAACCTATGATCATAAATCAACTATTCCATAGAAAGCACTACTAAAATCTACAATGGCATGAAAAACAGATTGTGGAAAAGAAAAGCAGACTTTGGAAGACTTTCTAGAGCATTACTATAGCAGTATTGGTAGCAAAGACCTCTACTAGGGTAGTGGAGTGACACATGAAAATGGTGACACAGTATGTGTTTGATAACTGAGTAGATTTAAGCAATAAGCAATAGCTACTAAGGTCATGCTGATTTTTCAATACAATACCTGTAAAGCAAGGAAAGTCTTTTACAACCAATGGTAACAATTTCTCCTTCAAAGAATATTTTATCTAATCAGAATGGCTTATTATAATCATAAGGAATATGCATTCTAAGCATTTATTATTGAACTGAAATGACGAGATAAGGATGAAATATGATTGTTACTGTCATATTAAAGTCAATCAGACAAAAAACAGATTAAGATAATGATATGATTAAAAGATTTAGAAGGAAAAGAACTATCTCTTCAGGCTTATTTCTACACTGTGGAAAAGAAAGAACAAAAACAATAAATTCAATTTAACAAGCAATCTTTAAAGGCCTATGTACAAAGCACTAAGGAGAAAAGTAGAAGCATATACAAAGCATCACACAGGAATCTTTTTTATAGATGAGATGGATGAAATAACCGATAAGGCCCAGAAATAGCACTTTCCCTCAAATTGTAAAACACACTCTTAGCAAATTATGTAAAACACACTCTAGCAAATTAATCACTAGATTATTGAAACTGTAGACCCAAAGAGCCAGAGAAAACTGAGTGTGGGTCATAACATAACATTCTCACTCTTTTTTGTTGTTGTTCATTTGCATTTTTTTACCTTTTTTTGATCCGATCTTTCTTGTGCAGCAAGATAACTACAAATATGTTTACATATATTGGATTTAACATCTTTTAACATGTATTACATATATTGGATTAATTTCCATCTGGGGAGGGGGCAGGGGGAAGGAGGGGAAAATTTGGAACACAGAACTATACAAGGATCAATGTTGAAAAATTATCCATACATATGTTTTGAAAACACAAAGCTTTAACAATAAAGAGATTGGGCCTAAAATCATTAAAAGCTTCATCCCAAAGAAGCTTCTGGGTCAACAGAACATAGCCTGCTACTAGGTACTTTTGTAGAAATTTGTTATTTCTTTAGATGGCTGACTGAACAGTGAGTAAAGCAATCTGTAGTCAAACACCCGCACAAGGAAAAAGATAAGGATCAATATCTTAAAAAAAAACTGTCTGAAAAATCTACATAGTTTTTTTGTGGGTTTTTTTTAATAACATTATATACAAAACACTAATGGGAACCAAAGAAATATATTTTGGATGACTTTACTCAAACTGTTATATTGAAGAACTTCCAAAGTTAAACACTAGAAAGGTAACAGTGAATCAAATTATTCCCACATACCTTTTATTTGTAAAATAAACATGTGAAAAGCACATAATTTAACCATATAAATAAAAACTAAAATACATAGTAGATAAATTTAAATAAAAATTTAGAAGTGAATTATTAATCATTGATAATAGACAAATGATGTGAGGATATAAAAAGATTAATTACCATTCACATTTCTATATCTAGTTTCTGAGACTTTCCTACCTTTGTGTTCATCAAAGCCTTCAAACACTGTATAACTTTGTGTTGACTCCTCTTCACAATTTTTTCCTGGCTGGAATGACATAAGAAATACTATAATAATAAGTAGATTTACAATACAGATAAAATAATGTCAGTAATACTTACATTTTGCTATTTATCAGTTTTTCCAAAATATCCAGTAATAACCCGAGACCTTCATGTCCAAAGTTTTCCACCCAACTGAAAAACATAATGATAAAAGTGATTATAAATGTTTCAAATAAGTCAAGATAAAATGTAACATCCTTGTAGTACAGTGGAATAAACACTAAATTTGGAGTCAAGGAAGTTGCCTTCAAATCCCAGCTCTAACATCTACTAGCTATGTTGATCTTGAGCAAGTCATTTTACCCATGAGCCTCAACTTTATAAAATGGAAACAATATCTGTACTACCTATGCCATAAGTTTCAGGCAGAAAAATGATTTTTTAAACCTTAAGGAACTTAAGTACATTACTTTTATTATAATCATTCCATGATTTTCAAGAAATCCTATTCAATCCCTTTATCACAAAGTGATGAGCCTAGTTTCTTTTTTAAATGGCATTTTAAATGGCATTAGAATAAGTCCAGCAGCTTCTACTATTAGGAAAGAGATTCATCTATGGTCCTGGCAACAGCAATACAACAACAACACACACACACACACACAAATATCTAACTAGCTTAGCAGCTACTTAATAATGAATTCTTTAGCCAAGAAAACCCATAAGACATAAAAGAATACTACAAAAGAATTTGGTACTTCTTGACCCCTTTGGCAATAGTCATGAAGAAAGTAAAAGTGGTAAAAGAGGAAAGAAAAGGAAAGTAAGAAAATGAAGGAAATGTGGAGAGAGTTTTGGATTATTTTTAAACATTAATTTATCTGTTAACCATATAAATAAAAAAGTAAAATACATGGTAGATAAATCTAAGTGAAAATTTAGAGATGAATTATTAAATCATTGATAATAGACAAATGATGTGGGAACAAAAAATTAGTTAACTATCATTCACATTTTTACATCCATTTTTCCATAAATATCAGTCTGTCCAATAAACAACAAAGGGATAAAATACAAAAGCAACCAAATCATATCTATTCTTTACAAAAGCAACTGATGGTGCAATGACTGTGGTACTTGGTCTGAAGTCAGGAAGATAACTGGCCTTAGACCTGTACCAACTGTGTGACTTATGGGCAACTCAACCTCTGCCTGCACCTCAGTTTCCTAAACTGCAAAATAAGGATAATGACAGCATTTCCCTCACAGAGTTGTGGTGAGAATCAAATGAGATAATATTTGTAAAGCACTCGGAATAGTATGTAGCACATAGTAAGAGCTATATAAATGCTTATTACCTTCCTCCTCCCCATTAATCTCAAAATAAATGAAACCAAAAGTTTAAAAAAAAAAAAAGATGAAGTTAAATAGAATGAAACAGAAGTGCTTATTGGAGAGACAAAGAACTGGCCTTAGACTTTTTTTTTTTTTTGAGTTGTACCCAAGTCTTAGTTATCCCATTTGGGGTTTTCTTGGCAAAGACACTAGAGTGGTTTGCCATTTCCTTCTCCAGCTAATTTTACCAATGAAGAACCAAGACAAACCAAGTTAAGTGACTTGCCAGGATTGCACAGCTAGTAAGTGTCTGAGGCCAGATTTACCTTCAGGCCCAGAACTCTATCCACAGTGCCACCCAGATTGACAGGAAATTTGATTTCACTTTTGGTCTGTTTATATTTCAGTGCTTGTGCAAGCATTCACAGAAAAATCATGAAGAAAATGCAATCCAATTTCTGGGTCCAGAATGTCCACATATTTCGCCCTTATTCATCTAATCTTCCTTCAGGTTTTGATTTCTGCAGGAATGCCTATTTGGTTTCTGTCAGATATAAGTATTTTTCCTCTGTCTCTAAATTACTCTGTATTTCCTCTCAATAATGATGTATAAATTTATGCATGTAGGCTCTCCCTAAAGACATGAGAGAATCTTAAGTTATGGATAGAATAACTTATGGATAGAAGCCTTTTTGTTTATCTTTGAATATCCATACTACAAAAATGCTGGGCATATCAAGAAAATTCAATAAAATCTGGTTGAAATATTTAATTTTATAAAAATCTTCAAATTAAATTCTTACCATTAATGCTCAATAACTTCAGTACAGAGGTGAGCATAGGGGAAAACATTCAGGAAAAAAAGGAACAAGAGTAGCCAAAGACTACACAGAAATTTCAGGATATATATTATGAAATTTAAAGAAAGAAGAGAGCCTGATATGCTTTATATAAGGAAAACCAAATAATATTTCAAAAAATATATTCTATTATAATAAAATAGGTAGGGTGTAACTAAATATACTGACATAGGAAGCTCTAGCTGGCTTTGTATTCAGAATGTCTTATGGACAGAAGATCAAAATCAAAACCAAACCAAGAGAATAAAAATGGAAGAAATAGCAGGCAACAATTCTAACCTGATCAATTTGCCAAAAACTTTTGAAGCCAAAAAATTGGAAACGAATGAGAACAATTATGCAAAGACTACCACTATTTCCTTAACAAAGTAAAGCAGCTGCTACATAAGAGACCAAAAAGAGTCTCAAAACTGCCCTGGCTGGCAAACATTTGATCTCTTTCCCAAGTGATGAAAAAATCACAGCCAAGAACATGCCAGTTTGGAATATAAACTTGGTTGGAAAATCTTATGGAGGAGAATGTTAGAAGAAAAGATAATGCCAAGATTTCTATTAAAAAAAAAAAAAACTATTTCTTTCAGTGACAGTGCTTTGGACTTTAACATCATAATTCCAGATGCTGATGAAGTAGTAAAATTACAACTTAAAAAAAAAAAAAAGAAAAAAGAAAACCAGAAAGATCAGGCATACACATGGCATGATGGAGTTGGTGCAATTTTGAGGGTATTAAATGATCAGTTCCTAAGGGATCTGAAAGAGAGGAAGATGCATGGAACATAATGACACTTAAATAGTAAATTAACTGAAGTGCATACTCAGCAACTGAATATAAAATAGAATTTTATCATTTAAATATTATTTATGACACATTCTTGTACCTAATAACTCTAACAGTTCATTATTTTCAAACACACAACTTAAAGACATATTAGAAGCTCCTTTTTATCACGTGAAGTTGATATTCTATCTATTTATCTATTTATATGTGTATACACATATATATATATGCTATAAACTATATAGGATTAAATATACCAAGTAGAAACAACTACCACAGTAATGGTTAGATGTGTATAGAGGCTGGGAAAACAATCATGTTGATTTATTACTAACTTTGTTCATCCTAGACTTAACTGGAAGAAATATTATAAACGGCATGGATGGATGTAAGAGTATTAGGGTGAGAGGAGCATTATGTGATGGATAGAGAGCCAAACAAGTGAGTCAGAAAGTCTTGCTTTGGGGCAGCTAGATAGCACAGTAGATAGAGCAACAGCCCTGAAGTCAGGAGGACCTGAGTTCAAATCTGGTCTCAGAAACTTAACATTCCCTAGCTGTGTGACCTTACGCAAGTCACTTAACCTCAATTGCCTCAGCAAAAAGCAAAAAAAAAAAAAAAAAAAAAAAAAAAAGAGAGAGAAGAAGAAGAAAGTCTTGCTTCACATTCTGCTTCAGCTATATTAGCTACATGATTCCTGGGTAAGTCATTTAACCTCTCATGCCCATTCCCCCATCGATGCCACAATGCTGTAATTCTCAAACCAGCTAACAAATCTTCATTACTAGAGGGAAATACTCAAAAGAAACTCCCAAAACAGTGGGGGGGAAGAGAGGAAGGCAATTTAGACATGGGGAAAGTTAGGTTCCCAAATCTAAAATGGATTGCTATCCAACATCATATATGTAATAAATGTCAATAGCAGGTCATTCTCCTAGGCAAGCTCTCCAAATCCAGTACTCCCAAAGAGGAACATTGGGATTTTATGGTTATAAAGAACTCCCAGGGCAGCTAGGTGGCACAGTAAATTGACCTGAGTTCAAATATTACTTAAGAAACTGAACATTTCTTAGCTATGTGACCCTGGCCAAGTCACTTAACCCCAATTATCTCTCATAATAATACTAATACTAATAGTAGTAGTAGTAGTAGTAGTAGTAGTAGTAGTAGTAGTAATAGAATTGATCTCTTAAAAAAAAAAAAAAAAAAAAAAAAAAAAACTTCCAGAAGAAGAAATTCTCTTTATCAATGCATAGAGATACTACTTCTCTGCAATGTATAGTCTTCAAGAGTTGTCTGGATCACAGAGATTAGTGACACATAACACTGGCAGGATTTGAACCCTGGTTTTCCTGACTCAGACTTACAATCCAATAAAGTCTTCCAAGTCAGAAATAATACAACTGGATCAGAAAAGCATTCATTTGAAGGGCACACAAATTCTATTTGAAGATAATAAGGATGAAATCAAACCAAGAGGGTCCCTTTTCACTGATTAAATTATTCAAAAAAGGAGCCTTGCAAAAGTTAAAATGTTGAGAGTCATTATACTAAATTACTTCAAATAACAATCCTTAACTTCTTTAAAGGTGCTTAATTTCTCACCAGCAGCAATGAAATCTTAAACCATAACTATTATAGGCTAGACCATGTTTTGTACTTTTATAAACAAGCACTTCAAGGTGACACCTCCTCACAAACTAAGGAAAAATTGCAGATTTCCTGGGCATCAAAGGAAAGATGGTTAAAATTATAGCACATTGACCAATCAGCACTGAAAATTACATGTCTATAATCTTTGTCCTTGAACATTTTTTAGACCATCAATATTCATTTACTCTTAGTAATACAGATGCAAAAATAAATTTCTTCTCTTCCCCTCACTTCCCCACTGCCCATCTTCCATTTTCAGTAATTTTGTTTATTGAAAAACAGCAAATACCACTTTCTATTTTGGAAACAAGTCCAGAATAAAAAGTTACTGAAAAGGTAGGAACAAGGTTCTGACTAGTTTATTAAAAAACCATAGTTTGGGGCAGCTAATTGGTATAGTGGGTAGAGCACCAGCCCTGAAGTCAGGAGGACCTGAATTCAAATATGACAAATATTAACACTTCCTGGCTGTGTGACCCTGCGCAAGTAAGTCACTTAACCCCAACTGCCTCAGCAATAAATAAATGATAAATTTAGGGGAGGGAAACAAAGTTTACTGTAGAAATACAAAGTTTCTCATCATCAGTGAAAGAAACAAAGAGTAACCAGGAAATCATCAACTACAAATAGTCATTCTCCAGAGGAAAAAAAAATCACATTCATTTGTTTAGCCCTTGTCCACACAGGACAAAAGCATTAAGCAGTTTAATTATAAATTAAATTCAAGAATGAATGAGGAATATGCAAGTGTTTATTTTTTAGGAATACTGATAAAGTAACAATCATCTTGACATTTGTTTAAGCAAATTTATTTTTTACAAAAAAAAAAAGGATAAAACAGAAACCATATTCTACTTGAACACAAACTATCACCTTTTTAAATCACCTAATTGCAAATCTAATTCTTCTCAATGTGCAAATAAAATGTTCAGAACATTTCTAATAGTCTCTACATTGAAATGCAGGCAGGCTGGGAGAGCAAGTGGGGTGGAGGAGGATTGGCGGCAGAAAGCTGAAAGGAAAAGAGTGGTGATTGAAAAGATCAGTAAGTCCTGCTCTCTGGGCCTGCAAAAATTCTCAATAACATTAAATTCACATTATGTAGCATTCTGAATTTTATCAAGTGCTTGCCTCAGCACAACTCTATATGGAAGGAGTTTTGTTGATTTTTTTTTTCATATATTTTATTAATCCTTCTTTTGTGTCACTGGAACTGCCCAATGATTGCCAGGACACATTCCCTAAGTAAAATCTTCTTTATAACAAAGGACATTCCAAGTATTTTAACATAATTAACATGTAGTAGGGAGGGATATTTTGTAACAGAAAGCTTTGTAAGGGTTAATGTTGAAGAATTACTCATACATATTTTTTGCAATAAAAAAAAAAAGGACAGTCAAGCAAAATAATCAGCCTTATCTGCAAAGATAATTCATGTTCTACAACATGCTTGAACAGAGATCCTCTTAAATCATTATTGGTCACTGATTCAATATCAAATTTTCAAGTATTTCAATAGTTTTACATTACTGTGGTCATTGCACTTTTAACAATTCTATCTGATACAGGAATAAACATAGGAGCACAAAGAGCTTTGCCTGACATCACACAGAGTTCAGATTCAAAATAAGATCAATGTTCTTTTCTACACCATATTGTCTGTGGCATGGACATGCATGAATTTGAAAGAATGGTGACTGGCATATGGTAAGTGATTAATAAATGTTGTAACTATCTACTTCTATGAAATATTTAATACTCTCCTGAAAACTTTATGCAAAATGATAATCAGAATTTACATAGTCCTGAATTAGCAAGGGCATCAGAGTAAAAAAAATTAAATATAATGGCTATACATTTCTAATACAGTCCAAGATAGTACAATGTTACATACTGATGAAAAAGTAACCATTTTGCCAAGAGAGATAAAAATAACATGGGGGGGGGGGGAAGAAGTGTATTCATCCTTATAGGAAAGTAAGAAATTCAATATCTTAAACTCAATTTTAAGGTCAATTTTAATACCATATAATATCAAAAACAAATTTCTTCAAACAGGTAAAGTCACTTATCACTAATAGTTAATATAATTGTAACATTTCATTTGCATTACTTTTAGCAAGGTGATTGAATACTCAAACAGAAGAATAGTTCTTCTAGGACTTAAGTGCTATGTGGAATAACAATATGCACCCATAATCAGTTCTAAAAAATTGGGCCTTCCACTGAAAACATATTTGATGACATCCTCCGCAAAAGAGAGATTAAGCAACATTCTGATTAAGAAACATAACAAATCTATACTACTGTTATAAATTTCAAATGCAATCTTAATTACATTTTTATGGTTCTATTTGGAAAGTATATCCCAAGCTTGTAATTCATTCCAGGATTCTACCTATGAGACCTTGTATCACTATAATTAAGTTAGTATTCCTTTTTTTACAATCCAAATACATCATTTTGCCTCTGATGATTTGACACATAAATTGTTATTCCTATTTCCAAATAATAACTTAATTTAATCAGATAATATTGGTGAAAAATTAAGCTTCCCTATTAGATACACCAAAAACAGAGATTCTTTTAGTCAAACTATATCAATATAATTATGAACATAAAAAAAGGATTACTGGCATAAGCTTGCAGGGAAATAATAGAGACATCTGTGAAGGCTGCAAAATAAAATAAAAATAAAGCATAGTACAATAGATAGAATGCTTGATGTAGAGATAAGAAATGGGTTAGATGTGATTCCAAGATCCTCCCTGCATCCTGTCAAAAGCTCAGGTAAATCAAGTAATACCTTGAGACCTCAGCTTTCGCAGCTACAGAATGAGAGCTTAATACTTGAGGAACTAGTTTTTCTAAAGTAAATGCTTAAATGAGAACAAGGTTAAAAAAGCAGAGCAACAAGAATTCATGAGGTACAATTTATAGTATCAGTCCAAAACTTAACGTTAAGAAGTAATTTTTAATTATGGATTATAACATATAAATTTATTTTGATTTCATCAGGTATTTAAATCTTCATCATTTGTCTAGAACCTAACTTTTATAGCTATCCAATATTACATTTAAATTTTTTTTTATTTACTTTGTCTTTATATCAAGTACTCCAGTTAAAAAAAAGGAAAAATTTCTTGTTTTTCTAACAGGAACCATGCAAAAACTTTTGTTTCAGTCGTTCTTCAAATGATGGACACTACTCATTTAGTTTCTAAATCTTTGTCATTACAGAAAGAATTAATTATAAATATTTTTGTATACAAAAATTTGTACACAAATATTTTGTATACAAAAAACCTGATGCATAAGTGTATAGGTATAAGGTATAATAAATACAAATATACACAGTTTACTGACTTTCTGGACAGAATTCCAAATTGCTTTCCAGAATAGGTAGATCAATTCATACCATAGAGAATAAGCACATTATTCTTCCTATTTTCTAGCAGCCCTTCAAACATTTTCTTTTTGTCATCTTTGCCCATTTGGTAGGTATAAAGCAAAACTTTAGATGTTTTACTGTGCATTTCTCTAGTGATTTGGAGCACATTTTGATGGGTGTGTTGACGTTTTAATAATTTACCAAGTGGAGTCTTATTTTTTAAAATTTTAATCAGCTGAAAATGAGATATTTATCATAAAATCTTGCTAAATAGAAGCTTTTCTCAATTAATTCATGTTAAGTTTTTATATGCCAGGCAATGTGCTTTCTTGTGGAAAGCAAAAAATAATCCCTTCCTTAAAGGAGTTCACAATCAAATGGCAACATAAAAACAACTATATACAAACAAGCCATATACAAAATAAAACAAAGATAATCATAGAGCTAATCATGAACTAAGATTAAGAAAGACAAGGAAAGGATTCTTGCATAGCAGGAATTTTAGTTGATATTTGAAGTAACCCAGGAAAGCCAGTATATGGAAATAAGTAGGAAAAGATTACCAAACATGGAGAACAGCCAGTGAAAATACTAAAAATTGGGAATAAGGCATGAGAACACTGGAATGGTAGAAGGGGCCAAGTAATGAAAACCAAAAAGATTTTATATTTGTTCCTGGAACGGGGGCCAATGCAGGAGATTCAATGAACTGAGGAATGGGGTTGTGTTAACATGGTCAGACTTGTACTTTAGGAAGATGGACAGCTAAATGAAAGAGGGACTGGAGTGAGGAGAGACATGTGGCAGAAAGAGGAACTGGCAAGCTATTGTAATAGTATGTGATTTAGAGTACCTAAGTTTTGTGTCATTTTGAGCTTAGTCTAAACATAATTTCTGCCAGATTGCTTTCTTCAAAATTTCCCAACATTTTTTGTCAAATACTGGTCTTTGCTTTGAGATCCCCTTAACTCTCCCTTTTGTAAATTATTTCCCTTCTTTTTTTTTTAAATGGGAAAATAATTTTATTTCAACTATGTTGAGTTTTTGTCTCTAGCCCTCTTAAAACATAGTAGTACTTTATGAAATGTAATGGGTTTTTTTGTTTTTGTTTTTTAATTAAAACTTTTTATTTGAAAAACATATGTATGGGTAATTCTTCAACACTGACCCTTACAAAACTTTCTGTTACAAATTTCCCCCCCCCCCAGTCCCCATCCCTCCCCTAGATGGCAGGAAATCCACTACATATTAATTATGTTAAAAATTATTTCTCTTCTTGATGTTTTCCCCCAAATGAATTTTTTAACTGTTATAAAATAATCATAATTTAATATGGTACTGAATTAATAGGCAATATTGTTATTTATCATGTTATCTTGGTCTAGCAATGAACAATTAATACTTCTCCAGTTATTTAGTTTTTACTTCCATAGGAATGATTTATAGTTCTTGTGTCACTCTTAGTAGGCAGACTATTGAATATTTTATATATTCTGTAGTTATTTTGAATGGATTTTTTTCTCTTTATATTTCTTCTTGCTGTGTTTTGTTAAATATTGCAACTCTCCTTAAAAATGATCTACCTTTTCCCATGCCTCCACTCCTCCTAAAGGTACTCTTTTTCTTCATTATTACCTCTATATCAGAAGTAGTAAAACTTGTAGCAAGAGGGTCACGTGTGGCTCATGACACTCTCTGGTGAGGCCTAAAGGAGATTAAAATATTATGGGAAAGTTAACAAAATAAATAAAAATACAATGTAACATAAATAATGTTTTAAATAATATAGTTTTGAAAGTCAATTTGTACCCACAGAGGTCCCTCAAAAGAGTTTAGTACTTGAACTTGATACCATTGCTGTATACCCTCACCCCCTTCCCTTATTCTCACAGTCCATTAAGTCATGTACTAATTTTACTTTCCTCTACATTTATCCTGAATGCTATGGTCAATCTTGTCAATAATATGCTTGCTATTTGCCTATAATCTCTTGTGTCCTTTCCCCATGGTCTAGCTTGCTAATCTGACTTTGAAAAATCTACATTGTGGCTTTCTCCCAAACAAGAATAAAAAAGAAACAATCTAAAGTGTTCTCATAGGAAGCCCTGCAATAAAACTAAGATTCAAAAGGTACATATACAAAAGATCAAACCGAGACTTAATACAAACAAGGCAGGATAATTATAGCAAGAATCCAAATGAATTAGGGTCTAGAAAAAAATACTAAAAATGATAAAAAGCTGTTTGTTGCCAAGAGCATGGATTTCTACCAAAGGGATGAATGGTATAATATTAATTGTAACAACTCATATTAATGTTTAAAAAGTAAATATACTCTACTGCTATCATCCTTTCATCTATTTTGTTACAAAGAACTAAAGGAAGGATAGAACAAATACAGATATTGAAGTCAAATATAGGTAAGCAAGAAGTAAACTCTAAATGGATTCCAGGTCCTGACCCAAATAAAGCCAGAAAGAAGTTTGCTTGAAAAAAGATCTACAATTTCCTAAAACCAACAGCCAAAAAAAAAAAAAAAAAATGCTATTCTGAGAAGTAGAATTATAGGATCAGAAAGTGATAGTCCATTTGCTGTCAAAATTAATCATAATACATAGGGAAAATTGTGTTCTGCTATGGGATTTTTATTAAGGATACTGCTACATGGGGCAGTTAGTTGACATAGTGAATAGAACATCAGTCCTGAAGTCAGGAGGATCTAAGTTCAAATGTGATCTCAGACACTTAACATTTCCTACCTGTGAGATGCAAGCTTTTTATCTCCAACTGGTTGGCCAATTAAAAAAAAGAAAGAAAGAAAAAAAAAAAAAGATACTCCTATACATATTCCTCAGCCTTGAATTTAAATTTTTCCATGATCTGGTTCCAATCTATCTGCTAAATTACTCACTTCTTCCAAATTAATCTTCCATTTTTCGCATCTATTAAATTATATAATCTAGTCTCAATGCAGGAATGGAGAACTTCCTCATTTCTACCTCTCACTTCTCTGTACTTCCTTCATAAAGTATTTCTTGACTGTATTTCCCTCAGGTATTTATGCTTATATTACTCAAATTAGCTTCTATTTACTGTAACAGAATTCCTCTTACTCAAAAACTACACTTTCTCAGCTCAAACAGTAATTTTCTAAATGAAATTTTAAAAAGAAAAAAAGCTTTCAGAAACAAATTCCAGTATCTATGACCACAGAATTAGATTCTGCAACATAACATTTTCCCTACAAAATAACTTAATAGACAATATCTAAAGATTTTCATAAATGTAACCAAACTAATTTTTGAGATATCATTGAAAACAAAATTGAAGTAGTTTGTCTTTACAGCTACTGTCAAATTTCAATGGTAAAATTATGCTACATGAATCAAAACTGAAAAAGCTTCCCCAACTCTTCTCTAATGAACTCATCTTTCTGGAAGGTGATATGAGAAACTTGGCTGTGTTATTGTGTCCCTTGGTTTCCCCATGGTTCTTTTAAAGTCAACATGAAGCTTCTCATCCAGAAATTAAAGTAAGACTTATGATACCTATTTCAGTGAAACTCTACTTTAATTATATTAACCTCATCAGGGAATGATAATATACAATATATGATTTCAAACAAATAAATGGAAACAATTTATAGCTTTATAATTTTTTAGGTCAAGCTGAAAAAGAGCTGAAATGCTCTGATCCATCATATACAAAAAAATAAGTACTTTATTCTCAGGCGAAATTAATATAATTTTATTTTAATTGGTAACATTAGGCTCAACATTAAAGTATTTAAGGTCTATGTAAAGTTAAATTTTTTAATTTAATATTCAATGTTTGTGGCAGCCCTTTTTGTAGTGGCTAGAAACTGGAAACTGAATGGATGCTCATCAATTGGAGAATGGCTGAACAAATTATGCTATATGAATGTTATGGAATATTATTGTTCTATAAGAAACAACCAGCAGGATGATTAGAGAGAGGCCTGGAGAGACTTGCATGAACTGATGCTGAGTGAAATGAGCAGAACCAGGAGATCATTATACACGGCAACAATAATACTATATGATGATCAATTCTGATGGTCATGGCTCTCTTCAACATGAATGAAATGTTTCAAACCACTTCCAATTAATTGTTCAGTGAAGAAAGCCATATGCACCCAGAGAGAGGGATGTGAAATGTGGACCACAACATAACATTTTCATGCTCTCTATTGATGTTTGCTTGCATTGTGTTTCCTTTCTCATATTTTTTTCTTATAGACACGATTTTTCTTGCACAACAATGACAAGTGTGGAAATATGCATACATATATTCGACTTGTCAAGTATTTTAACATAATTAACATGTAGTGGATATCCTGCCATCTAGGGGAGGGGTAGGGAGTAGGGGGGGAAAAATTTGTAACACAAAGCTTTGTAAGGGTTAACGTTAAAGAATTACCCATACATGTTTTGCAAATAAAAAGTTTTAATAAAAAATGAAATTTTTTTTAAAAATTTAATATTCAACTTTAATATTTAAGGTTCATATAAAGCAGAACAAGATAATATTAAAATAAAGCATATCAAGAGGTATGAAACCCATACCAATGATATTTATAGGGTGTCCTAAAGTAAACTTTTAAGTTTTGGGAGGGAAATATTATCTACCAGTGAATTTTTCATTATTTATTCAAAGCTTTTCTGGAAAAGGACATAAAAAGAGTCCCAAAAGGCATTAAAAAAATTACTTAACACAAACAATATTGTCTTTATAAAGACTATATATATAAAACACACTCACAAATATAAATGTGTGTACACATTCATATACATATATATGTTAATGCATGTATTTTGATATGTAGCTATATGAAATAAAGCACCTAAGAGAGAATAAGAAAATCTCATCTTACAAGCCTCTGACCTCTGGGTGGAAAACAACTTTGAAGAAATGCTCTTAAGAAAAAAAAGCCAGCACTTCTCTCTGAATTTCTTAAATTACACATAATTGACACATCATTTTTTTTTTTGGACCTGCCACAAAGCAGGGGTCCACAGGTGCAACTTCTTGTTTTTCAAATTTTAGCTATGAAACTGGGGACAGTGTACCATTTTTCTATAATGTCTTTCCCCTATGAACCACTGTATGGTAATAATTCAATACCTCAATATCTTTCTAACTGAAAATAAGCAGAGCTCTCCAAGGATGACTAAAAATGTTTCCTACTTTGCATATGACAAGTATTGGTTTTGTTTTTTGTTTTTTCTCTTAAATTAATGTACCATTCAGATGATTCTTCTAATCATAGACCACAGGTCTGGGACTCAAAGAAGCATGGGTCTTTTCATTCAAACCCCTCATTTCACATATGAGATTACAAGCCCAGAAAAGTTGGGCTGATCACACAAATAGCAAATGTGAGGCAAGATTCTCCAGTGCTCTATCCAAAACTCCATTTTGACTTAGTTTTCTTTCTTTATATATCCCCTACATTTTTGTTATAAATAGTATTTAGTTCTTCAAAATTTATTTCCTTATATGTATCCATAGTGTCTAAAATATTTATTACACCATACCAGATATTCTTTTTACTACCCACAATGGATACTGTGACCAATTAAAGATGAAAAAAGTAGGTTAAAAAAAGGCAGGAAAAAAAACAAAGTGTCTACAAGTATACTTTACCCCAAAACACTATAATATAAGCCCTAGTTGATCAGTGGGTGTTTTTTGGGTTTGTTTGTTTCTTTGTTTTGAGAAAGCCTGTTGATAATACTTGTCACTAGGAATTTCCTCTCTTCATTGCAGGGACAGGTTTAGACAAAAGACCCAAGTAGCTGACTCAAGTGGTGCAATGGATAAAATGACATGGAATCAACTAGACCTGAAGTAATATTTTTCTAACACTTGTTTTATGACCCTATAAACTATTCAAATTCTCTAAGCCACAATTTCCTCTTCTGTAGAGACAGGGAGGTTGTGAGGATTACATTAGATAAATGTAAGTATTTTGTAAACCTTAAACTGCTATATAAATGTTAGTCATTAGATGATGATGATTGTGACGAAAGTACAAATGTAAACCAGATTATGACTAACATCTCCAACTACTGAAAGGTGAGGCCAAAGTGAAACCAAAATAAAAGTCAAAGATAGTAAAAAGAGATAAAATTCAAGGAAAGAAGAAAAACAGAATATAAGGAGAAAGACTGTCCTCCCTTTTCCAAATTATCCCAACAATATATTTTTACTTAGTCACAGATTACAAACATACAGATACATACATGGACATACATTGTTATTATTAGGCATTGTTAATCAACTCCATAGGACTTCATAACTATATGATATATTTCAAAGATAAAGCAAACAGATGTGATGGTTCACCACACTCAAAACAAACTCAGATTCAACAACCAGAAATCACTAAACTGCTAAAGTGAAAATAGTATAGTGAAAGTATATTCGGGGAAAATAAATCTTAAATTCACTAAATTTGTTAAATCCTTCTACCTGACATATTAGTTTTATGGCAGATGAATTACCTGACAGGGTTACTGGTCAAAGACACCCGGAGGGACTCTAAGCATGTGACAAGTCTTTCGTCTGCAGCTCCCATTTTCAGTTCATGGATGAATTCCTGTGGTGATATTTGTCGGCTACTCTTGAGACATCCCTTTAAAATAAACATTTTAAAAATCATTTTTAAAAAATATATGCAATCCACAAATAAATAGGGATCATTTCATTTTTGAATATATAAGTTCATAATCCTTAATACAAAAAAGTATAGCTCCATGAAAAATATTTGTACTCATTAAGCTATTTTTTTTAATCTAGTATATATGTTGTAATTAAAGTATTTGTTAGTTTTACCAGATGAGATCGGGAATATGTATGTAGTAAAGGTGGACAAAAAAACAAAGCAATTGTTTTGAATTTGCATGTGAGCAAATTTAGTCTTCAAAAAAAGCAAGAAATGAAATTTTAAAATCACTTATTATTTAATGTTATTTAATAATATTATTAAAAACCATATGGGGCAAAGTACAACCAACAATAAAATAGCAGTTCAGTGTAGAAAAGAAATATTCTAAGAAAAGAAAAAAGCATTTATTAAGTAGACAACTATGTTAGGCTCTGTACTAAGCATTTTACAAATATTATCTTATTTAATCTTCACAACAAGCCTGTGAAGTACTTATACTCATTTTATAACTGAGGAAATTGAAGTTTTAAAAATGATTTGTCCACTGTCACAAAACCAATTTTAGTGTTTAAGGACAGTTTGACTTCAGTCTCAATGCTCCACCCAATATACTACCTTATTATTTTTTAATGTTTTAGGTATGTGAAAATAATAAATTAAAGAAAGTACTTCATAACAGTCAATGAAATGGTTAAAATTTAGAAAAAGAAAAATTAACTTGGGGAAGCAACAGAGCATATCAATTAAATAAAATCAGTTATCAAAATCATAGTTATATGGTCATATTTAGGCAAAGCACATGTTACACCAAAATCGGGGAGCAGGCTGAACAATACTTTAGTCATGTAAGCATTAATTCCTTCGTATTAATAGAAATACTAATACTAATAGAAATATCCATTTTTATTGTCAGGTGAATCAGAAAACATTTTTAATAGCATCTAATATGTAAGATCTACTACACTTTAAAAAAATTTAAAATCAATATAATTCAAAAAACACAGAAGATGTTGTCAATGTGGTTATTCAGTTACATATTCCTTCATTAAATATAATTTTTAAAAAAGGGAATTTATCTAAAGTGATTAAAAGTCATACATTTTAAGTAAGTAATCAAAAGAAAAACATACTTGTTAAATAAGAAGGCCAGGTCATAAAAGGCTTTAAATCCCAATTAGAGGGGTTTTTTGTGCTTGATCCTAGAAAGGAGCAACTGAAGTTTATAGAGTATGAGAGTGAGACTATCAGATCTGGCTTTAGAAAGATCACTCTAACAGTTAAGTAGAGGAAAGAATCTGTACGGGTGAGAAACTTGAGACCAACCAGCAAGTTATATTAATAGGCCAGGCATGATTTGATGAGAGTCTATACCAGAGTGTTAAGAGTATCAGAAGAGTAAAGTATGTAAGAAATGTTAGAAAGAAAAAAAAAAAAAATCAGCAGATTTTAGCAATGGAAGGAAAGAAAGAGAGACAAAGACAGAGAAAGAGACAGAGACAGAGAGACAGAGAGACAAGCTGAAAATGATACCAAGGTTGTAAATTTTGCTAGGTTTCTGGGAGGATGCTAGTACCTCTTACAGTAATATGGATGTTGGGAAGAGAAAATGGTTTGGGGGAAAGAGATAATTGCACGTAGGATAAGGAAGTTATTCTCATTAAAATTTTCTCAACTGGTTTAAAAATGATTGCATATTTCCCTAAAGGAATACACTATTTGGAGTATTTAATTTGCCTAATAAGGACATATGGAGATAAACTACATCCTATCAATCATTTAAAAATATAAGTGTGAAAAGAAATATCGCAGATGCTAAGAAAGGACAATATAGTTTTTCTGTCATATTGGAAGGAAGAAAAATTAAAATAACTGGAAAAATTTCCCAGACCTAAAAGTAAAAAGAGGGAGAGAGACAGACAGACAGACAGACAGACACACAGAGACAGAGACAGAGAGAGGGAAAAGGGAGAGAGAGGCAGAGTGGGGGAGAGACAGACAGAGAGAAGGGGGAAAAAGAGAGAAAGGGGAGAGGGAGGGAGGGAGAGAGATCATTTGTGTGGAGATGAGAACAGGAGATAAAATCAAATTTAAATTATTCTAAGAAACAAAAATCTTTGAGATTTTAGAATCTTTGAGAACTGGAGCTTACACACACACACACACACACACACACACACACACACACACACACACACACACACACACACTTTGAGGAGATTTATTTGCAAAATTTCTAATTCATATTCTACCATCATAAAGGTATGGATAAGAGAAAATGATAGGAAGAAAACATTGTGTCAATTGAGTAATCAAGAATCCCAGAGATGCCTTTTCTTATGCTTCTTTTATTTCACATAATTGCTTTAAAAAGGAAGTTTACTGAGCATTATATAAACTTCAGGTTCATTAGCTATGCAGATGAAAATATTAGGAGAGTTTTACTCTTTATGTTATCAAAATACATTTACAACACAAGGATATCTATTTGGTATCACCACAAAAGTGGGAAAGTTTATCCAATATTTAAAATTAACTGTTTTTACCCTCAATTTGAAGTATCAAAGGCAGCACATTAAGAAAAGTTCTTCCTATATTCTTGACACCTTTTATTTTGTTTATAGATTGCAAGGCATAAAAAGCAATATTTTGCTCCACATTCTCATTTCCACCACTACGTCTATCTACTCTTAGCTACCTTTTTCTATGCTATCTTACATGCACCAGAACAGTAATCATTTCTGCACTACCAGTCTTCATTCACTAACAGATTCATTGTCTCTTCATCACTGATGACCTTTCATATGAGAATTTAGCCGATTCTTTTTTTTCCAATGTTTGTTTCCAGTCCCTTTTCTTGTTTTCATACTCATAGTCATTTTGGATATCATATATATGGCAAAATAAAGCTATATTGTAGGTCCCATTACCAACAAAATGAAGCACAATTATATGGTAAACATTTTCCAAAAGCAAGCGTATGATTTTAAACAGTTATGAACAATTCAGTCAAGGGATCAGTCCACTATTGTAGCAAATCTCAGGGCAAGCTGACAAAAGGATATAGCAATGCAACATAAAGCATTCTTAAACAGCTCAATTCATTACCACTCGGCCAGCCCTCCTGTAAATGAAAATGATTAGCCCAAGAACACTTTATGGCAATGACTAAAATCAGTATCTTCTATATTCATTACCAAAAAAAAAAAATATTTTTGGTTTTTATCAAAGTGAAAACAAAGTATGCTAAGTTCCAAAACATGTATACTCTATTACAATATAACATACAGATTTTTATTATTTTTAGATAATACTAAATTCAATTCAATTTTTAGACCTTTTCTTATATATGTAGAATTTTGCAGTGAAGAAGTCAAGATCAGATTCTGTGCTGCCTTCCTGAAGCCCAGAATGCAGTATGACATTATATTAATTATCCAACAGGAAATGCAATATCTGAAAAGCCTATAAGGAGTAAGTCTCCTGGACCAACTAGTCTATTAACCATTTCAACTCCTCTCTCATACATACATAGTACAGATTCCCCAAAGGATTCAATATACATCCTGGTTTATTCAGAAATCTCAACTTTAAAAATGTAGGCTATTCAACAACTCCCAAGTAAATAAAAAAACAATCTGGCTATGTTGGGGAAAAACGATTGAAAAAAGTTTGAAGACTGCTATCGTTTTTTCATCTTGCACCAGTAACAATAAAATCTTGAACACAAACGTTACGCATCTATACACACACACACATACACACACACCTTATTTTTATAAATTACTGCATGATATTTATAATGTTCACAATAAAATGTACACCCATAAAAAGATAGGGATAGAAATAGGGAACAAGCATTTTATCATCATATCAGGAACTTGGCTAAGCTTTTTATAAAAATTATTTATAAAATATTTATAAATATATATATATAAATATATATAAATAAAAATAAATTATTTATAAAAATTTTTATAAAAATTATCCCAACCCGGAATCTACTAAATTTTAATGAGTAGCACAGTTAAAATCAATAAGCATTATTGTGCTTGCTATGTGCCAACTAGTGTGTTAAACACTTGAGAAAGAATAGTCCCTACCCTTGAGGAGCTCACAATTTGATGGACAAGACAAGAAGCAAACTATATAGAGGATATATAGGAAATAACCAACAAGGTGGAAGGCACTAGAAATGAGGGATAAGAAAAGGCTTCCTAGAGATGGTGAGATTTTGGCTGGGACTTAAAGGAAGCCATGGAAACCAAGTGAGAAGACAAGGAAAAGCATTCTAAGTATAAGGAACAGCCAAAGAGAATAACCAGTGCCTGAATAGAGAGTTTTAGTGGTGGAAAAGCAAGGAAACTTGTCCATGTCACTGGATCAAAAAGTACATGGAATATATAAAGTATAAGGTTGGAAAGATAAAGTGGAACAGGGGGAAGAAACACTAAGTTATAAATAGCTTTGAACACCACAAAGGATTTTATATTTTATCCTGAAAGTAAGTCATTGGAATTTTTTTCATTTGGTTTCATTATTTTCCTGGAGATTCTTGACCTTTTGGGCCTCTATGAATTTCATTTTTTTTTTCCTAGTCCTATCAAATAATCTTTGGCAGTTTAATTGGTATGACCTTATACAAGCAAATTAAGTAATATTGTTATAGTCATTACATAGGCTGGTCTGTCTATAAGCAATTAATATTTTCCCCATTTTTTAGGTCTGTATTTTTATAAACAATGCAGGGTGGTGAGAGGAAGGATATGCAAACAGCTCGTGTGTATCTTGGTAGGTATCTTCTCAAGTATCTCATACACATCCTATCATTATTTTCCTGCTCTGATTTATTGGCACTCCATAGACACACTTATGATTTATATGCATTTATTTTACATTCAGCAACTTTTTGAAATTATCTTAATTTTAGTTGACTTTGTATGGTACTTAAAATATGTATCATCTAAAACAATAATTTTATGCCTTCTTGTCTATGACTAGATGCTTATTCCCTAAATTCCCTTTAAATTTCTTTTTTGCATATTACTGCTTACTATATCTAGTAATGTAAAATAGTATAATGTAATGTAAAATAGAAGTGGAAACAATGGACATATTTATTTCAACCCTGATCTTACTTGAAATGATTATAAGTAGCACTGAGTCTTGATTTTAAATATATATTAAAGTACATTTATTCCTGAGCTTTCTAATATTTTTAACAATAGGTACTGCATTTTGTTGAAAACTTTTCTTGATTTATTTATAAAATTATTTCATTGTTGCTTTTAATATGGCAAATTAAGTTAAAAGCTATCATTAAACCAAACTTGAATTCTTGGAATTTTTTGTAATAACATTGTATGTTGGTTGCTAATATTTTGTTTTTTATATTAATATTCATTAATACATTAGTTTAGAAATTTCTTGTTCTGTTTTGATTCTCCCTATCTTAGATGTCAAGAATTTGATTCATAGAAGGAAGTCAGAAGAATCCCATCTTTTGCTATTTTTGCAAACAATTTGTATAATGTTGGAATGAACTTTTCTTTAAATGTTAGATAAAATTTATTTGTGACTCTATTTGGTCCTGGATTTTTTTTTCTTCCTTTGGGAATTCATTTATTCAATTTCTTTTTTTTGATATTAAGCTGTTTAAATTCTATCTTGTTCCATTAAAATACCCTTAATTTAATTTATTTTTTAAAATAAATAAATAAATAAAAATAAAAATTTTTAAAAGCATTCTTAATTTCTTCATTTGTTGTGCATTCTCCTTTTATTGTTGTTTTGACAATGGTAACTTGTTTTTCTTTCTTAAATTGAATCAATAGTTCACCTATGAAATTGTTTTTAAATCAGTTCTTTTTTTCCTTCAATTTTATTTATCTCTTCCTTAATTTTCAGGATTCCTACTTTGGTATTTATTTAGAAGTTATTCTCATTTCTGTTATTATCTTTAACAAAATTATCTAACATTTCTATTTTTCATTCCTTGCCCTACCCATTCTTTAAATTAAGCTCCATTTGATTTTAAATACCTTTTTTTTTTCAGTTTTTATTTAATATCATTTTATTGCATTTAATCACTGACATGTTTAATATCACTGCCTTTCTGCATGTGGTCAGGAAGTATTTATGCCATAATAGATGTCTTTTTTTTTTTTTTAAAGAGTGTAATACTATGTCTGCATTAGTTTTTATATGTACAGAAACTTTTTAGAGAAAGTTGTTTTTTACTTAGAGATTTTGATCACAAGTATTTTTAAGCAATTCTCATTTCTCAGTTTGTATCGCTAAAGCCCCACTTACTGTGTTGAGGACCTTTAATTTGATTTTGTTTTCTTTTCTCTTAAAAGCTAAGTTCCAATTCTTTCAGGAATCAGATCAACCTAAGGTCCTTTCTTTCACCAGAAAGATCTTTCCTTTAGCCAGATGCCATTTCACCCAAGGGGAGTCTTTCCTTGTACTACTAAGTGAAGACCCCTTCCTTTGATCTAAATATGTATGTTCTTTCCTTTGCTCAGAATCCCTAATCCAGAACTTAGTTGAGGTCCTTCCTTAAAAGGAAGGATAATTTAAAAAAATGCCCTGGGTTGCCACCTTCCTCCAGTAAACCAGTCTTAGTTGAGATATGACACAACTCATTCAATTTTATTGTCAGTTACTATGATTTATGTTTTTATTTTCATACTGGCCATCTAATTATACTTTAAAATTAAGGTGGGAAAAACAAAGATTTACAATAAAACTGAGTAAATATATATTGTTTCCCTTTTATTCCCTATTAATTCTGACTTAACAGTACAGTGAAGAATAAAATATCTATTTGACATGTGAATAGTCACAAAAAACTGCTTGATGTAGACAATAATGGTTTATTAACTTGTTGACTATGTTGATTATACTATGCTTTAAAGAAGGGGGAAAGAGGGAAAAAGTACACAACAAAATTTTGAAAGCTTTCAAAATACCCAAACATCACTTTCTAAAATTACATTATCTGTTTATCCTTTCACTAGTAGTTATATAATTATATTTCCCATAATTCTGAGTAATATTTTGAGTCCACAATGTGGCATTTATAGCCAAATTGAATTATGGAATTAGGGATAAAAAGCTTTTAAATAGTCACTGTGGTAACTAGAGTTGTGGAGAGATGCTAAGCAAACCAATCAAAATATAAGTGGTAAATAATAAAATAAATAAAAATAAAATTAAACACAGGTAGGGTTGACATCAAGTTTTCTAAGTACGCTTTTGGGAATTCTTTTACATGGTTTATCAAGTTCCATTTCAATTTAAGCTTGACACTACTATAGCAGAAATTAGCAAATCTTCAATAAGTATTTGATTAAATTACCTGAGTCCTCTCTTCATATAGATAATCTTGTACTATTAGAATCTAGAAAATGCAGAAACTCAAAGAGTTGAAAAGAAATCATATAGTTCTTTCTCATTTTTAGATAAGGAATCAAAAGGTATCAAAAGGGCAAAAAGATTTGTCCAAAAACACAAAACTGATCCATCAAAGAATAGGATTTATAGCTCTTTCACTATATTACACTATCATCCCCATCACCTCAAAACAATATAAACTTTTGATATATATATAAAAATGGTTGATTACCTTGCTCATAAACTTCTCACAGTTAAAATGATGTAACATTCTAAGGAGCAGCCTATCAGACTCAGAAAGATAAAGATGGCTATAGGATGATGGATTAGGGGGAGGGGGAGGGGGAGGGGGAGGGAAACAACAAGGTTATAAGATCATCTTTGAATTTTGAATAGAAGATTTAGGATGTTTAAATGGAAATACTAATAGGTAACCAGCTGACAAAGTAGGAAGAGTGCTAGATCAAATACTGCCTTATGACTGTGTCACCATGAGCAAGTTATTTAATCTTCAGTCTCAGTTCCTCATCTAAAAATTGGAGATAAAAATAGCACCCCGGGTTGTTGTAAAGATAAAATCAGATATTTATAAAGGGCAAAAAATATTATGTAAATACTAGATATTATTATTATAGATTCTTAAACAGTGACCTAAACTTTAAATAGTGTTTCTTATGATATTCATATTAAAAAAGAATCAATATCACTATTTCAGTTATTGATTTTACTGGAGTATATGGTAGTCTTAATGCTGAGAACATTTTACAATGTTTAATTACTTAATATCTGTGAATCAATTTGAAGTAAATTGAAAATGAACACAATACAATCTACTTATTCTTGTTATAAAATAATTACATAATTCATTCCTTCTCTCCTAATTTACAACCCAACAGGTAAATTGACTCCAAGAATAAAAAACAGAAAAGCCTTCTTCAGTGTTTTATAATCAAGATCACGAAAACCAGGAGACCAAATTCTATCCTTCCCCGCCAATCCTTCGAAAACCAACAGTCTAGCTCTTTCCAAGACAATCAATCAATGGCCTTTTTCAGAATCATCCTTCATGACCACTCTGCAGAATTTGACCTTGTGGATCACCTGTTCTTCCTGGATGATGTTGGTTTTTGTGACACTGATAGATCTTTTGGTTATCCTCCAACATACCTAACTACTTCTTTCCCATCTCCTTTGCATTTGATCATCCCCTATCATACCCACTGACTATGGGAGCACCCCCAAGGTTCTGCCCTGTGTCTTCTCTTTTCTCAATATACTCACTGGTAATTTGATTAACTCCCATGGGTTCATTTATCATTTCCAGACATATAAAACCCAGATCAACACTCTAATTCTGTTCTCTGCTAGGCTCCAATCTTGTATCACCTTCTGTTTATTAGACACTTCAAATATTTTTAAGGCATGTGAAATTCAAAAAAACAATTCTTTACCTTTCCCTTAAACACATTATACTTTACTGTTAATGTAGGACATCACCCTAATAAATTTCCAGTCACCTAAGTAAATAACCACAGCATCAGCTTCAACTCAGTCCCTACAAATCTCATCA
This sequence comes from Myrmecobius fasciatus, assembly GCA_023553655.1. NCBI lineage: Eukaryota > Metazoa > Chordata > Mammalia > Dasyuromorphia > Myrmecobiidae > Myrmecobius > Myrmecobius fasciatus. Next base: position 440,123 of record JAJPUD010000029.1, read on the forward strand.
GTTGCCAAATTTTAACATCTCTCACAAACATCTCTTCTTTCCATTTACATAAAACTGCCCTAATTGAGGGCATTTCTCCCCTAGATTATTATTATGGTTATTTGTTCTCCCAGACTCAAGTATCTCTCTACTCTAATCCATCTTGATACAGCTGCCAAAACAATTTTCTTAAAGCATGGGAGGAGGTAGGTAGGTGGTAGAATAGACTATATACAGGACTTCTTAAATTTTTTCCACTCAATCCCTTGTTGACAGAAAAGTGCCTACACTAACCCATCTGAGCTAAGATGTTTCTGGCACTTTTCATACCTGCACAGTGTAAAGTATGAATACTGTATGTTCAGAACCAAGACTACAGTGAAGTCGCTTAATGCAGCATGGGCAAGTGCTACCAGAAACATTTTGAATTCATTACACACATGATTTTGAATTTATTTTTGGACACTGCATTCAGAAACTTTTGCTGACAATTTTTTTTTGTGAAAAAATCATATTCAGTTACACAACCTCATATGGAGTCATTACCCACAGTTTAAAGAAGCTAACAAGAACTGGAATCAGAAATTCATCTTTCTGAGTTCAAAATTGGCCATACAAATTTGTGTGGCCCTGGGCAAGTCACTGAACTCTCTTTTCCTCAAGTTCTTCATCTGTAAAAATGAGTGAGAAAAGGCAAAGGCAAACTACTCCAATAATTTTGCCAAGAAAACCCCAAATGGGATCATAAATTGTCAGACACGACAGAAAAAACAACTTAACAAGACTAAAAACAGGAGTCTGGCCATGTCACTCCCCGTCTCTGCTCCATTTCATTTACTATACTTCAGTGATCCAGTGATTCTCTCTAACCTTAATAAGCAAATATCTATTTAATGCTCTTCAATGCTTTAATGCTCTATCTGGTATTTAATGTCCTTTTAACTTCTATAAAGATATCAATCTCCTCCATATATTTCAGGCATAATGGCTCATTTGCTGGAGTCCAACCTTCATCTGTACTTTTGCATTCTCTTGGAAATCCCTAATTTCCTTCAAGAACAATCTTTTGCATGAAGTCTTCTTGCAACCACCCACCCATCTCCACGCAACTACTACTGCCTACTCTGCCTCTCAAAACCAATTTGTATTCATTTTTGCATCTAGATGTCATATACTTCTGTATACTGTCTTTCCTTTTAGAGTGACCTCGTGAAGGTCAGGGAAGGTTTCCCTAGCACTGAGCATGATGTCTCAAAGAAACATTCCTAATTGATACATAAAATCTATAGTTTTACCCAAATGATTATTACTTTGTGCTTTTATATTCCATTTTAATAATAGGGAGACATCTCTAGCACCAAATATTATTTCCAATCAACTTTTTTGTTTTAATTTTAGGAAAATATTACTATAGATTGTTATTTTCTACAGTTATTATCTAGAGAGCAAATTAAGAAATCATTTAAAATGTTTCAGTTACTGTACACTGAAACTCTACTACTTGCATACAATATATAAAATATATTTATATATTGCATACAACATATAAAATATGAAATTCAGGGTTATAGGTAACTTTATAGTTATAGATCACATGCCACATTCCACTGTTCAAAACAATTTTTAATACCTATAAAAGCATCAAACCTCTATGAACTATATTTACATGGAATATTCCAGTATAATTTAAGAAAAATAAATTTTATATTCTAATTCATAAACTAAATTCTATGCTCATCAGGCTTTCTTAATTGCACCAACATCTGCAATCAATTTAAATTCTTTACATTATTCTTTATAAGGTTTCAAGTGATTTCATGCTGTGATAGATTAAAAACACACATTAATTTATAGATACACACAAGCAGATGAGACTTCATTTTCAGAGGATAAAGTGATAGAGGAAAGCAGAATCAGACTGTTAAAGGAAGAAAGGACATGATTCATTTTACATATCTCGCTGATAGAAGAGTGTAAAGATGGTATCCATATATAAACAGATTGTAGAAATTAGAAATCAAAACCAGCAGAGAAGCACTAGTATTTTATTTAAATCTGTTTGCAAGTCATAGAACATTAGGATGTTTTGGTGAAAGTTTAGGCTGAAATAACAGAATAAACACTCGGGTTAAGAATACTATATAAGAAAATTTCATTCTATTCACATATTATTCACCGCATGCTAACTATAAAATTAAACAGAGTTTGTTTTTGTTTTTTCTTTTTAATTGAGGAAGTTAGGATACAGTAGTAAAAGCAGCACTAAGCTAATATTGGAAATTAGAACACATCCATTCATAATGCCTGACAAATGTCTTGGGAAGTCACATGACTTCTCTACATCTTACTCTTTCAACCCTTATGTCAAAAGGTTTTACATATGGTGATCTCTAATTTCTCTTCCAACTCTAAAAAATCCTTTACTTAACCTCTTTGAATCTCACTTTAATGACTATATTAAAGACAACACAATCCATAGTAACTCAAATTATTACTGTAAAATGTTTTACAATTGATAATTATAATAATTCTGAAGTGGTAAATAAATATAGGTGACTACCTATGAAGAAGTTATGACTTCCACATGAAAAGGTGCTCCAAATCACTATTGATCAGAGAAATGCAAATTAAGACAACTCTGAGGTACCACTATACACCTGTCAGATTGGTTAAAATGACAGGAAAAGATAACGATGAATGTTGGAGGGGATGTGGGAAAACTGGGACACTAATACATTGTTGGTGGATCTGTGAACAGATCCAACCATTCTGGAGAGCAATCTGGAGCTATGCTCAGAAAGTTATCAAACTGTGCATACCCTTTGACCCAGCAGTGTTTCTACTGGGCCTATATCCCAAAGAGATCTTAGAGGAGGGAAAGGGACCCACATGTGCAAGAATGTTTGTGGCTAGAAACTGGAAACAGAATGGATGCCCATCAATTGGAGAATGGCTGAATAAATTATGGTATATGAATGTCATGGAATATTATTGTTCGGTAAGAAACGGCCAGCAGGATGATTTCAGACAGGCCTGGAGAGACTTGCACAGCAAGATAAGTGTGGAAATATGCATACATATATTCGATTTGTCAAGTATTTTAACATAATTAACATATAGTGGACTTCTTGCCATCTCAGGGAGGGGTGGGGATTGGGGGGAAAATTTGTAACAGAAAGCTTTGTAAGGGTCATTGTTGAAGAATTACCCATACATATGTTTTGCAAATAAAAAGCTTTAAAAAAAAAATTTTCTACCAACAAATAAGCAATTTGTTACCACAGACCATTCCCACCTCCATTCTCACTCCACCCCTTTAAGAAACAAAAGAAATATCTTAGCTTTTTTAAAAAAAATTTCCTAATTTTTTTCTTCTTTTTTTTTTTTTTGCCATTTGGGAATTTTGAAAATGTCTTTCTCAATGGCTTTGAGGCAGTGCTCTGCTCTCCCTGGATGAAGATGCTTTTATTGCTGCTTGAACTGGAAGCTCTACAATGCTATAGTTTTTCTCACACTAGGTATTCCCTATATTGGGAGAATCTAAAATCCGCAAAGCACAAAAGTTCTATTAAAAAGATTAGGTCAAATGTGACACTGTGGAGTATGTTGTTTTTGCTAAGTCCATCCTTTCCTGCAGGAAATCTTGGAGTTCATGCATATGATGTCACTATATTCAGTGGAAGGAAGAGGGGAATTACCTACCACTGTTTCCTTATATCAACCCTGAGCACCATTCAGACTGTATTATTCAAACACAACTTGTACTTGCCTACCTCTGAACCATTCTTTAGGGTTTTCTCTTAATAAGGAATACTTTTTTTCTTTCTTCTCTAATTCTCTAAATTCTTTCCACCCTTCAAGGCTCAGCTCAAATGCTATCTCCTTTCTTCATGAAGCATTGCTCCTTTTTACTTAGATCCATAAGTTCCTTCTTACAAGTATTTTGTTGCTCTTTGATGTAAGCAACTGAGAAAATACAACAGTTGCATTTTAAGTCAAGAAGGTCTAAATTTAAAATTGACCTTAGACATTTACTAGCTTTCTGAGCAAATCACTTAGCATTTGTGCGAAATATTTATTACTCTCATGTTAATAACTAATTATTGTCTTAGGATCAAGCTTTTTCCCCTTTTCTACTTTCTGATCCCAAAATCAATCAATATGGGAAATCTTTCTAAAACACCCAATCAAGATGACTAAGATCTAATCAAAGATAGCAAGAAAAATTCTAAGTTTAGCCTAAAGATCATCTTCCTGCTCATTGTGTTTACTCAGAGAAAGATCTAAGAAAATGCTAATTTTCCTTTTTGTCAGACAAGTGATATGAAAATTGCTAAGTCTCTTTGACCAAGATTTGGTGATCCAAGTCACATAGAGACTTGAATGAACAGTTGCTGAGGGAAATCAGCAGAACCAGGAGAACATTATACACAGCAACAAGACTATGCGACGATCAATTCTGATGGGCATGGTTCTCTTCAACAATGATGTGATTCCTATTGATCAGAGATGAAGATAAGTCATATACATCCAGAGAGAGGCCTGAGGGAACTGAGTATGAACCACCACACAGCATTTTAATGCTTTCTGTGAATATTTCATTTTGTTTTCCTTGTTTTGTTTTTTTTTTCCCCTATCTTTCTAGATCTGATGTTTCTTGTGCAGTAAGATAATTGTATCGATATGTATACATATATTGGATTTGTCATATAATTTAACATATTTAGCATGTGGGAGTAGGGGGAAGGAGAAGAAAAGCTTGGAACAAAAAAGTTTTTCAAAGGTCAATGTAGAAAAATCACTCATGTTTTGTAAATAAAAAGCTTTTAATTAAAAAAAAAGAAGTTATGACTTCAGCCAACCTAAAAAACATATTGGGGAAAGCAAATCTCAGGGAACTGTAACTTAAAAGAAAGATTCTAGAGAGTTGTTAGAGTTCAAAGAAATTAAGTGATTTGACTGGGTTCAAACAGCTAGTATAAAAAAGGTTTTAAAACATTATTTATAAAATCTTTCCACCTGATTCCAAACTGGGGTCACAAAGATTTGGACACAAACAATTCAACAAAAAAAGAATCTTATTTGATACTACTAAAATTTTTAAAGTAATAGTGTTTTTGCTTTCTGATTTTTTTTCCTTTAAAATTCAAATGAGTTCACTATATATTATTTGTTTAGACTAATTCACAAGAATATGCAAGTGAGGGGCAGCTAGGTGGCGCAGTGGATAGAGTACCAGCCCTGAAGTCAGGAGGACCTGAGTTCAAATCTGGTCTCAGACATGTAACAGCTGTGTGACCCTGGGCAAGTCACTTAACCCCAATTGCCTCAGCAAAAAGCAAAAAAAAAAAATGCAAGTGAACCCAGGTGCCAGATCAAGAAGATTTCTCAGAAAAATTTCTTCAATTTCCAACTTTTCCTATCAGGCAAGAACAAATTAGTGGATCGAAGATGGGAGAAATTCTAATGTAATTAATTGACCACAGGTAATAAAATTTAACAATAACTATAGTATGAAAGAGAGGAAGACAGACAGACAGGGACAGAACATCACGAACTCAAGAAATGTGTATTTAAAAAAAGACATCTTCTTGCAATGGTTGAAGAAGAAAAGTCCAGCTCTCTCACAATTATTCCAATAAGAACTAAAAAAAAAAAACCCAACTCAACTCAAAAATTATGTTAAAACTCAAGAAGAAACCATGTCAGATCATATCAACAGAGGAAAAAAACTTGTGCTATTAGGGAAAGGGTCCAGATAAACAAAAGTCTACCTGGAAGCATAATCCATGGAAACCTACTATGGACAATCAGTAAGCACAGCAAACCTAGAGTTCAAAATTGTATGTCAGGGTTATAATATATGAAAACCCAGGGCGGAGCCAAGATGGCGAACTGCAGACAGCGTTCTCTGTGAGCTCCTGAGACCTTCCCTCAGATCCAGACAAATTGAGCCTCTGAACGGGTTCGGGAGTGAGGGCTCCACCAAACACTTGGACTACAACACACTTCTATCAATAATCTACTTTGAAAAAACATTACAATGACAATTGTAATCTAGTGTTTGATAAACCCAAAGACCCCAGTTTTGGGGATAAAAACTCACTATTTGACAAAAACTGCTGGGATAATTGGAAACTAGTCTGGAAGAAATTACGCATTGACCCACACCTAACACCATATACCAAGATAAGGTCAAAATGGATTCATAATCTAGGCATAAAGAATGATATTATAAACAAATTAGAACAATGTAGGATGGTTTACCTCTCAGACCTGTGGAGGGGGAAGGAATTTGTGACCAAAGAAGAACTAGAGGTCATCATTAATCACAAAATAGATAAGTTTGACTATATCAAGTTAAAAAGTTTTTGTACAAACAAAATGAATGCAGACAAGATTAGAAGGGTAGCAGCAAACTGGGAAAATATTTTTACATCCAAAGGTTCTGATAAAGGCCTCATTTCTAAAAAATATCGAGAATTGACTCAAATATATGAGTTCAAGCCATTCTCCAATGGATAAATGGTCAAAGGATATGAACAGACAATTTTCAGACGAAGAAACTGAAACTATTTCCGGTCACATGAAAAGGTGCTCCAAGTCACTACTGATCAGAGAAATGCAAATTAAGACAACTCTGAGATACCACTACATACCTGTCAGATTGGCTAAAATGACAGGAAATGATAATGATAACTGCTGGAGGGGATGTGGGAAAACTGGGACACTGATACATTGTTGGTGGAACTGTGAACGGATCCAACCATTCTGGAGAGCAATTTGGAGCTATGCTCAAAAAGTTATCAAACAGTGCATACCCTTTGACCCAGCAGTGTTTCTACTGGGCCTATATCCCAAAGAGATTTTTAAGGAGGGAAAGGGACCCACATGTCCAAAAATGTTTGTGGCAGCCCTTTTTGTAGTGGCAAGAAACTGGAAATTGAAAAGATGCCCATCAATTGGAGAATGGCTGAATAAATTATGGTATATGAATGTTATGGAATATTATTGTTCTATAAGAAATGACCAACAGGAGGATTTCAGAGAGGATTGGAGAGACTTGCATGAACTGATGCTGAGTGAAATCAGCAGAACCAGGAGAACATTATACACAGCAACAAGACTATACGATGATCAATTTTGATGGACAAGGTTCTCTTCAACAATGATGTGATTCAAACCAGTTGTTCTGCGATGAAGATAATCATATACATCCAGAGAGGCCTGTGGGAACTGAGAGTGAAAAACAACATAACATTTTAACGCTTTCTGTGAATATTTCCATGCATTTTGTTTTCCTTCTTAGGTTGTTTTTTTTCTTCTCTTTCTAGATCTGATGTTTCTTGTGCAGTAGGATAACTGTATAGATATGTATACATGTACTGTATTTGTCATATAATTTATCCTATCTAGCATGTATTAGATTACCTGTCATCTAGGGGTGGGGGCTGGGGAGAAGGAAAGGAAAAGCTTGGGGGAAAAAAAAGGGTTTTTTGCAAAGGTCAAAAAAAAAAAAAAAGAAAAGAAAAAACATCAGAGGTTAGCCTCAGGGGAAATTGGCTGGTCCCCATCAGAAGCCAGCCAGGGCGGAAGTCAGGGCTGCGATAGAGGGGTGGATTTTAGGCACCCAGGAAGCCCCTGGGAGACGCCTGGGCCACTTTGCTCTGCTTGCGGGCAGGTGCTTTGGCAGATCTGCCTTTGGTAAAGGGTGGATTGAGAGCAGCTGAAAACGTGGTGCTAATGTGGATCTAGCCCGACCAGCCTCAGACCAAAAGTCAATTCGGCAAACTGCCCCAGGGCAAATTGAAACTGCCAGATTTCCCTGCTGGTGACTGATACTTCAACTCAAAAGCTTGAGTAAGAAGCAGAAGAGAGCTCTCACCATAGACAGCTTTTACGAAGAAAAAATAGAGCAGTCCCCAGATCCTGAGATTCTGAAAACAATCCCAGATGAAGCCACAAAGGCAGACTTAAGCTGGTCTCCCTTCCAGAAGGCTTACCTGGAAGATTGCATAAAGAATCTCAAAACAGAGCTAGAAGAAGAATGGGGAAATAAATTGAGATCAGGGCAACAGAGATATCAAAAACTGGAAAACAGGACTGGTGAATTGGAAAAAGAAACAATTCACTGAAAAATAAAATTGGTGAATTGGAAAAAATCACCAATTGACTGGAAAATAAAAATGGTGAATTGGAAATACACAACAATTCACTGAAAAACAAAATTGGTGAATTGGAAAAAGACAACAATTCATTGAAAAATAAAATTGGCAAAATGGAAAAAGAATGCATTGAATCAAGAAATTCAATTGGCCAGCTTCAAAAGGAGCTGAAAAAGATAACTGAAGGAAATAATACTCTAAAAATTAAAATTTAACAAATAGAAGTAAATGACTCAATAAGACTTCAAGAATCAGTCAAACAAAAACAAAAAAAAAATGAAAAAATAGAAGAAAATATGAAATATCTCCTAGGAAAAACAACTGACTTGGAAAACAGATCCAGGAGAGACAATCTAAGGATTATCGGACTCCCTGAAAGCCACGATGAAAAAAAGAACCTGGATGCTATCTTCCAGGAAATCATAAAAGAGAATTGCCCTGATGTTTTAGAATCAGAAGGCAAAATTGGCATTGAAAGAATTCACCGATCACCTACCTCCTGAAAGAGACCCCAAAATTAAAACCCCAAGGAATATCGCGGTCAAATTTCAGGACTATCGCACCAAGGAAAGGATATTGCAAGCAGCTAGAAAGAAACAGTTCAAATACCGAGGAACTGTAATTAGAATTACACAAGATCTGCCAGCTTCCACACTAAAGGATCGAAGGGCCTGGAATCAGATATTCCGAAAGGCAAAAGAACTTGGATTACAGCCAAGAATAAGTTATCCAGCTAGAATGAGCATCATCTTCCAGGGAAGAAGATGGTCATTCAATGATACAGGAGAATTTCACCTATTTCTAATGAAAAGACCAGATCTGAACAAAAACTTTGACCTCCAAATACAGAAATCAAGAGAAGCATAAAAAAGTAAAAAGGAAAGAACTCTTGAGAACTATATTTCTACTATAGGTATACTTAAAGAATGTGGGTATAATTTGATTTTTCTTTGATAATAATGAAAAGGAAATTAGAGGTGGAAGGGATATCATACTGAAAAAAAAAGGGGGGGAGGAGGCAAAATAAAGTAAAAATAAAGGAGGTAAAATAAGGCAAAATCTCATAAAGAGACATAGAAGATCTAATATAATTGAGGGAAAGAAGGGAGGGCGATGAGTATTGCGTAAACCTTATTCTCATTAGATTAGACTCTAAGAGTATATCAGACACATTTTGCTTCAAAGAAAGGCCTGACCCTCCTTGTGGGAAGGTGGGAGGGAAAGGAGGAAAGAAAGGGATAAACTAATAGAAGGATTAGGGGAAAGGTATAAAGGGGAAGGACTATTGGTGGGAGGTGGTCATCAAAAATAAAGTACTGGGGAGGGGAAAAGGGAGAGAGGGGAAAGGGAAGAGAAAATCATAACTCTGGGTAAATAAGTTGGCAAGGAATACAAATATAGTTATTTTGACTGTGAATGTGAATGGGATGAACTCTCCCATAAAATGGAAGCGGGTAGCAGACTGGATTAAAAGCCAGAATCCTACAATATGTTGTTTACAAGAAACACATCTAAAACATAGAGATACATACAGAGTGAAGGTAAAGGGCTGGAGCAGAATTTTCTATGCTTCAGATGAACAAAGAAAGGCAGGGGTAGCAATCCTTATCTCGGATCAAGTAAAAACAAAAATAGATCTAATTAAAAGAGATAAGGAAGGAAACTATATTTTACTAAACGGTACCATAGACAATGAAGCGGTATCAATACTAAACATATATGCACCAAGTGGTATAGCATCCAAATTCCTAGAGGAGAAACTCACATAGATGCAAGGAGAAATAGACAGTAATACTATACTATACTAGATCTCAACCTTGCTCTCTCAGATTTAGATAAATCAAATCACAAAATAAATAAGAAAGAAGTTAGGGAGGTAAACAAAAGGCTAGAAAAGTTAGGTATGATAGATCTCTGGAGGAAACTGAATGGTGATAGAAGGGAGTATACTTTTTTCTCAGGGGTTCATGCAACTTATATGAAAATTGATCATGTGTTAGGGCATAAAAACCTCAAAATCAAATGCAGAAAAGCAGAAATAGTAAATGCATCCTTCTCAGATCATGATGCAATAAAACTCACATGTAATATAAGGCCAGGAGAAAATAGACAAGTTTAATTTGAAATTAAATAATCTAATTCTGAAGAATGAATGGGTAAAAGAGCAAATCATAGACACAATAATTACATCCAGGAGAATGACAATAATGAGACAACATACCAAAATTTGTGGCACACAGCTAAAGCGGTTATAAGGGGTAATTTTATATCTCTAGATGCTTACTTGCGTAAAACAGAGAAAGAGAAGATCAATGAACTGGGCTTACAATTACAAAAGCTAGAAAAAGACCAAATTAAAAACCCTCAATTAAATACCAAATTGGAAATTCTGAAAATTAAAGGAGAGATCAATAAAATTGAAAATAAGAAAACTATCGATTTAATAAATAAAACTAAGAGTTGGTTTTATGAAAAAACCAACAAAATAGATAAGCCTTTAGTTAATTTGATTAGAAAAAGGAAAGAGGAAAATCAAATTATTAGTCTCAAAAATGATAAGGGAGAACTTTCCTCCAATGAAGAGGAAATTAGAGTAATAATTAGGAGTTTCTTTGCCCAACTTTATGCCAATAAATTTGATAATGTAAACGAAATGGAGGAATATCTACAAAAATATAGATTGCCTAGGTTAACAGAAGAGGAAATAAATTATTTAAATAGCCCCATTTTGGAAAAAGAAATAGAACAAGCTATTAATCAACTCCCTAAGAAAAAATCTCCAGGGCCAGATGGATTTACATGTGAATTTTATCAAACATTCAAAGAACAATTAATCCCAATACTATATAAACTATTTGAAAAAATAGGGAAAGAAGGTGTACTACCAAATTCCTTCTATGACACAGATATGGTGCTGATAGCTAAACCAGGTAGGGAGAAAATTGAGAAAGAAAGAAAACTATAGACCCATTTCCCTAATGAATATTGATGCAAAAATTTTAAATAAGATTTTAGCAACAAGATTACAGAAAGTTATCCCCAGGATAATACACCATGACCAAGTAGGATTTATACCAGGAATGCAGGGCTGCAGGGCTGGTTCAATATTAGGAAAACTATTAGCATAATCAATTATATTAATAACCAAATTAACAAAAACCATATTATCTCAATAGATGCAGAAAAAGCCTTTGATAAAATCCAACACCCATTCCTATTAAAAACACTGGAGAGTATAGGAATAAATAGGCTTTTCCTTAAAATGATTAGTAGTATCTATTTAAAACCTTCAGCAAGCATCATATGTAATGGAATCAAAATAGAAATTCCATTCAAAATAACTGTTGATAGTATAAAATATTTGGGAATTTATCTGCCAAGGGAAAGTCAGGAACTATATGAACTACAAAACACTTTCCACACAAATAAAATAAGATCTAGTCAAATGGCAAAACTTAAAATGCTCATGGGTAGGCCAAGCGAATATAATAAAGATGGCAATACTACCCAAACTAATTTATTTATTTAGTGCCATACCAATCAAACTCCCAAGAAATTATCTTACAGATCTAGAAAAAATAGTAGCAAAGTTCATTTGGAAGAACAAAAGGTCAAGGATTTCAAGGGGATTAATGAAAAAAAAAAAAAAGCTGACGGTGGACTTGCTGTACCAGATCTAAAACTATATTACAAAGCAGTGATCATCAAAACCATTTGTTACTGGCTAAGAAATAGAGTAGTCGATCAGTGAAATAGGATAGAATCACAAGACAAACTAGGCAATAACTATAGCAATTTAGTCTTTGATAAACCCAAAGACCCCAGCTTTTGGGATAAGTACTCAAAAACTGCTGGGAAAATTGGAAACTAGTGTGGAAGAAATTAGGGCTTGACCCACATCTAACACCATATACCAAGATAAGATCTAAATGGGTTCATGATCTGGATATAAAGAGTGATACTATAAATAAATTAGAGGAATGTAATATAGTTTACCTCTCAGACCTATGAAGATGGAATAAATTTATGTCCAAAGAAGAACTGGAACTCTTAATTGAAAACCAGATACATAACTTTGACTATATTAAGTTAAAAAGTTTTTGTACAAACAAAACAAAACCAATGCAGTCAAGATTAGGAGGGAAGCAATAAATTGGGAAATCATCTTTACATTTAAGGGTTCTAATAAAGGTCTCATTTCTAAAATGTGTAGAGAATTGACTCAAATATATAAGAATTCAAGCCATTCTCCAGTTGATAAATGGTCAAAAGATATGAACAGAAAATTTTAAGAGGATGAAATTAAAACTATTTATAGTCATGAAAAGGTCCTCCAAATCACTATTGATCTGAGAAATGCAAATCAAGACAACCCTGAGGTACCACTACATACCTGTCAGATTGGCTAAAATGACAGGAAAAGTTAATGATGAATGTTGGAGGGGATGTGGGAGGGCTGGGACACTGATGCATTGTTGGTGGAGCTGTGAATGGATACAGCCATTCTGGAGAGCAATTTGGAGCTATACTCAAAAAGTTATCAAACTGTACATACCCTTTTACCCAGCAGCATTTCTATTGGGTTTATATCCCAAAGAAATCATAAAGGAAGGAAAGGGCCCCACATGTGCAAGAATGTTTGTGACAGCCCTTTTTGTAGTGGCTAGAAACTGGAAATTGAATAGATGCCCTTCAATTGGAGAATGGCTGAATAAATTATGGTATATGAATATTATGGAATATTATTGTTCTGTAAGAAATGACTAGCAGCACGATTTCAGAGAGGCTTGGAGAGACTTGCATGAACTGATGCTGAGTGAAATGAGCAGAACCAGGAGATCATTATACACAGCAACAACAATACTATATGACAGTCAATTCTGATGGACATGACTCTCTTCAACAATGAAATGTTTCAAACCACCTCCAGTTGTTCACTGAAGAAAACCACATACTCCCAGAGAGAGGGATGTGAAATGTCGACCACAACATAACATTCTCATACTCCTTGACTGATGTTTGCTTACACTGTGTTTCCTTTATCTGATATATCTTTTGTGTAGATAAGATTTTTCTTACACAACAATGATAAGTTTGGAAATATGTATATATATATTCGATTTGCCAATATTTTAACATAACACATAGTGGATATCCTGCCATCTAGGGGAGGGGTGAGGAGTTGGGGGGAAAAATTTGTAACAGAAAGCTATGTAAGAGTTAATGTTGAAGAATTACCCACACATATGTTATGCAAATAAAATTAAAAAAATAAAAATAAAATGGTGTACTTAAATGTTGAAAACCCAGACCAGAAGGAACTTATTCAACTCTTGGAGGCTGGAGCTTCATCACAATCCAAACTAAGATTCATAAGGCTCTTTCTAGGACTGGGAAGAACAATGATCAGGACATAACTGGTATCAAATTACCTGACAGTCAGTGACCCACCTAGATCATTAGTCAGTGACCAGCCACTTCTGACATTTCTTTATAAATACTGTAGATACCAAATAATAATAAATTGGTGGCAAGGAAGACCTCATTACTCATAATACACATAGCCTGACCATAAGACAAAGTATAATACAGAAAAAAAGGCTGGAGAAATGAGTAAATAAAATAAAAGATCAATAATACAGAAACAATATGGAGCCAGGAACATTCAAGAAACAAACCCTCAAGAAGACATCATTACACAGATAAGCAAAGGCTCAAATGTGCCACAAGCTGTCCTATGTTCCTAAAGAAATAAATACAAAGGTTTTTTTAATCATCATATGAGAGTGCTGGGGAGGGATAGGAGTAGGGGAAAAAACTAAGAAAACAAGTAAAGAGTAAGTAATAGAGGGTGGAAAAATTGCCCAAGTAGCAGGGGTCTCAATATTAAATTATATATAATAGGGATCAATCACTCTATGAGGTAATAAATATTAAAACATGGGCAAAAGACTGAAAAAGAAAATTTTGATGAAACATTTCTTATCAAAAACAAGTAATGTAGAAAAAAGTTTAAATAGAAAACCATAATAATCATCATAGTATCTGAAAAACCTCAATTTTAAAAAAAAAAAAAAAGCCCAAATTCCAAATTTTTATAAATAAGTCAGTACACTATAACTTCAAAATGGATTCTTTTCAGAGCCTTGCACAGTTCAAGAGGAGAAGTTTGGAACAAAGAAAAATTATATTCTCTTCCCTCAAGGCAGGAGATTGGGCTAGAAACTAGGTGGACTGGCATCTCCTCTTCACTTCAGGAGATGCTGGGGAAGATACTGTTATGATGCAAAGGTGCTTCTCGAGATCAGGCAAAAAATTAGCACAAGGCACCTTCTTTCTATCTCCCCTCTAGATATTCACACAATGTTTATAATCAGAGACACTGAATAGTAATATTTCTGTTATTATGTCTTCTAAAAATTTTGTATGACATTGATGTATGAATGAAAGATACTAGTTTGGAATTTAAAGTGTCATTTTCCTGTATCAAAATCCTTTTTCCTTCTTATTCTCTATTAGTATTTTCAACAAAAACATCCTCAACACATGTATAGATAATTCGCATAAATTTTTTTTTATAAATGAGAGAATAATAATATGGGTTCATAGTTGCTGATTTCTTCCTAATCACCTAGGATTTTTTTTTCCATCCTCAGTATTTTTCCCTCCTTCATATATTTTGTATATTGATCCCTCAAGCCTCTTAAAATCTATCTTCTCCAACACAGATGCCCTCTATAATATACTTGGTCCCCAGCTGTTTTTCCTCATCATTGTTACACTTCCCCTATAAGCAAATCTAGGATAGTGATGTTCAACGTTCAAAGGCAATGGTACTGATGTCTTTAATGATCAAAGGAAGCTTGTTCCTTCCATATTCATCAAATGAACTTGGGATACTAATTCCCTGTCTTGCCAAACTTTCTTGATTTTATCCTGTACTATTTTTCTCTGCTTTATGAGATGATAACCATAAAATATTCTTCACTGTAAGAATTTACAAAGTCATTTATATTAACTGTTGCATTTAACTGAGATCTCTTTTCTCTTTGTAAGTAAGCTAAATGTTCATTGACTAAGGTTTTTCTATTGTTGTTGTGAGCAACAGCTCACATTTATATAGTGCCGAAGGCTTTACAAAGCCCTTTCTTTACAACTACTCAGTTAAATGGATAGTGAAACATTATTATTTTAAGTTATGAGTATAAATATTAATATTTTCATTTTACTATTGATATCCTATTTGTTTGAAAATTACTGTGTTTGTGCCTAAACAGCAAAAGACTCCTTAGGAAAATAATGCTAAATCCCTAAGATGTGCTTAGAAAAATAACTACTTCAAGTGAGAATTGATTTAAATTAGATTGATTTAATTGATTTAAAATAGATTCTGCTATTAATTCAAACCATGTCAAAATTATATTTATCTCACTACTATTTTTGCACTGCTGTGTTTTCATAAAAATCCTAACATTAGAAATGCCCACAAACTATAGCATTATTTAAAGGTAAAAATCTGTCCTCTTTTCCATCTTTACTCAAAAGTAAAGTGCATCACCCAATACAGCAGTTTTACTCACCATCTTAGAAGCAGTATTCATGTATTGCATCACCATTTCTTTTTTGATAGTGAAGTCCTTTTCCCGCAATGGTGCCTTTTTATCTTCATTTAAATTCATATCTTCCTGGAAAACACAATTAAAAAGCTTTATTTTATAACCTATGTGGAGAGGCAATTCTACATAAATTTTGTGCTAAAATCAATAGTTTGTGTCTAAAAACAGCATTAATTGGTTTGAAATGATTTGCAGGCTACTATCTGGTATTTAGACAAGGACAGTGAGAAAGAGTTCTATGGTATCCTGGACCCAGTCTTCTGTGACATTTTTAACCTTTTCACGTAATGCTAATCGAAGACAATTCCAGTAATCTCAAGAATAGATATTTTCACTGAATTATCTCACAGTATATCTTATCTTTGTGATAAGTTTAAATGCTGATAATATTTGGAAGTGAATTAGTATATTTCACAAATGCTCTACTGTCAGTAATAAAAATTTGCTACTAGATGAATTATTTTAAATTATATCCTATTTGTATTTTAGTACTACAAAAGATAACATATGCATCACAATCATAACTATTAGGATGGTATACCTCAGATGCTCTATGATCCAAATCGTTCATTTTACAAAAAAACCCAGAGGATTATAACAGATTGTAAGTAGTAGGCTTTGAATCCAAGTCCACTCACCCCAGAATCAATAGTCTTGCCACTGTATCATCCACTACTGTGGACATGTCATTTATAACTGTTCACTTGAAAATCATTGTATATATTTCAACTAGAATTACTGTCAAAATATTTATGAAAGGAACTGTCCACTTGAAAATCACTGTATATATTTCAATTAGAATCATTGTCAAAATATTTATGGAAAGTAGGTTGGCATAGAAAACTTCACTAGTAACTATAACAAAGGAAAGGTGATGATACAAGAATAGAAAGGTATAAGAAGGATATTGACACAATTGTGTTAACATCTCAACTAAATCTTGGCCCTAGTTTATTTCTGATCTATGATCTATGATGAGAAACATTTAAGGATTCAGAGGAATACATCCATCAAGATGAAACTAATCCATTAAAATGAGTACTCTAAACGGCTTCCTCCATCCAGTAGGTAAAATGTTTTCTAGTGAATATTCACTAGACCTAGTTGTTTATGGTATTAACTATCTGGCTTTTGGCAGCCAAGTCCTTGAAACAAGTCAGAAATCTCATTTTGCTTTTCTATAGACTCCAGACATTATTACATATGACTTGTGATAGCAATTAATAATTAATAACTATCACAAGTCATACTATTGTCATTTGGAAAAAAAATTCTCTAAGGTTACAGCAAATTTCAAGTTACAATTAAAAACAACAAAACATTAGAAATAATTCATGGATGTTGGAGCAACATCTCAACATCAGTTATTTTTAAAATAAAGATTACTGCCTTCTCTGTAAGGCATCAGGAAAAAAACTCCAGTTACTGTAAGCAGAAGTCTTTCCTACAGCATAGAAACCTAGTACTAACACTGTAAGACGTGTCCTGAACTAAGGCACTATATAAGGCACTGAACTAAGACAATATATTTAAGAAGTGGTGGAAGAAAGGTACGTAATAATGGGGAAAAAAGAGAAAAATCCATTTCACATAAATGTCTTCTATAGATGGCAGCAATGCAATCTCATGAAAATAAAATAATTTTAATGATGTCATGTAATTGTAGCTTAAGGCTAGAAAAATCAACCATCTACTTATTTCTGAAGACAATATCAGTTCTTCTGGAAGTAAAGGATAAATGACTTTATTTAAAAACAAAAGGACGTAAGAGAAATGGATGTTTATATTCAAAAGCATATTTTTGATTTGTTGAACAAATTTTCTATTTATAAAAATATAGAAGTGAGGAAAACAAAAACACTGGGAAATACCTAAAAGGCTGGGGGGAGGGAATACCTCTAAGAAACAAACAAGTTTAAATGACTTATCCAATTCCAATAACTCAATTAAATAATTTACTTATTTATATCCAGTTACCAAAGTAATCTTTTGATAACACAACTTATTTTATGATGGTTTTATCAATTTTCATGGGTTCTTGTTGGGCTTTTTGTCTGGTTAGGTTTTTGTTGTTCTTGTTATTTTTAATTTAGATCCTCTATAAAGTTCTATTTTCATGCCTTGTCACAACACGAGGGTGAAATCATAGGCTTTCAAAGGTAATTCCAATAAAGAATAAACTGCTTGCAAGTTTAACTGCTATTTGTTTTTTAAGTTAAATTTTAATTGGTTTAAGGATATCATAACTTGCTTGGTTCTCAAAAAGGTGATTGGCATCTGAGTTAGATTTTGAATTCAGGTCCTCCATCCCCAAAGCCAGTGTTCTTTCCCACTCTACTTTATAGCAACAAGAATCACCAATCACGAAGCATTTTGTTATCTGATATTGCAATGTTGAAAAAAGATGACCATGAAAACAACTGCACAATACACATCAACTAATGTTTCTGATGATAAAGAGGTACAGCTGTTTTACAAAGAACTTATTAAGACCCCTAAATATACACTTTTATGTTCAATATCTTCAATACATAGAAGGAAAATAATGAAAAGTATGTTAGGAAAGATAGGCTCTCTAGTTAAAAAGATGATAGGTCCATATAGATGATGGGACTATGTATGTCACATAGCTGTATACTTTCTTAAAGAAAAGAGTCAAGTCAGGAGGTGTTTGGTATGGTGAGCACAATACCAAAAAAAAAAAAAAAAGGAAATTAATCATATTTTACCAGTTAGGAAATGAATATTTGCCACAGGCACACAATCATGACTCATAACCTAAATGAGGTTTGCACTAAGGCTTAATATGTAGTATAATTTTTTTTAATATTATGACAGCATCCTAGTTAAAAAAAATCATTACTGAGTGGCGAGTGGTAGGTGGAATTAGGAAGGAAGAGGTAGATTTTGACTAAAGCATTAAAGGATGGGCAAATCAAAAAGGTGAGGCGAAAAGGGCAAGGCAATAATTGCAGGCATAAGGAACAAGGCAAACACAGATATGGAAATGGAAATATGTATAAGACATACAAATGAAGTACATCTTGGTTATACCATCCAATAAATGAAAAGGAAAAAAAATTCTAATTCAAAATAGCTAAAATTCAAAATAGTGGATTTTTAAAGGACCCCAAAAAATTAGGTTATGAATTATAAACCTAAATCACCAACAATAGATAGTAACTGAAAAAGTAGAAGCAGAAAAGTGGCATCACTACCATATTGATTTAAGGATGAGTAGAAGTAATATGGTAAATGTTTTGCAAAAAAGAGAGCAGAGGTGGGAAAACCAGTTAAGAGAGCAGTATAGGTCCATACTAGGGTGAGTAGAAAAGAGATAATAAATACAAATGATGTTGAAGAGATAAAAATGAACATATGCTAAAAACCTGGACATGAGAGCAGAAGGAAAAGGAAATTTTGAACCTCAGAACAAAAGACAATGGAGATGGAAGGAAGGAAGGAAGGAAGGAAGGAAGGAAGGAAGGAAGGAAGGAAGGAAAAAAGAGAAAAGAAAAAAGAAAAAGCCTGGAAGCAAAAGAGTAAATTGATAGAAGAGATAAATTCATTTCTAAAGTAAGATCTCATCATTGCAAACAGCAACAACCAGATTATACAATGATCAAGTCTTATGACCATGGTTCTTTTCAATAACGAGATGATTCAGACCTGTTCCAATGATCTTGTGATGATGAGAGACATCTACACCCAGAGAGAGGGCGTGGGAACTGAGGGTAAATTACAACATAGCATTTTCACTCTTTTTGTTGTGGTTTGTTTGAATTTCATTTTCTTTCTCATTTTTTTATCTGATTTTTCTTGTGCAGCAAGATAATTATTTAAGTATCTATGCCTATTTTGGATTTAACATATATTTTTACCATATTTACCATATATTGCATTATTCACCATCTAGGAGAGAGGGAGGAGGTAATGGAGGGAAAATTGGAATACAAGGCTTTTCAAGGGTCAGTGATGAAAAAATTATATTTGCATATATTCTGAAAATAAAAACTTCAATAAAAAAGAACAAAAAAAATCAAGTAATTTTTAATTTATTTAACTTAATTTTTAAGTTCCAGTTCTAAATTAATTATGGCAATTGATTTGCTCTACGTTGATAAGTTTGAAGTATTCAAGGGATTTGTGTGTATATATATATATACATGTTCTGCAAGAAGTTAGAATGAAAGAACTACTTGAAAATCAACTATTTGGTTTGACTTCCATAGTCAAGCCAAAAAGGCTTTTTTAAAAATCGAAAAAATAGAAAAATCTTCATTTTTAGGGAAAAATATTCATTTTTAGGGAGTCAGGCAAAAGAAAAGTTTAGACAAAGGATAGAGAGGAAAATAAGAAGAATGAAGCAGGAGAAAAAAATACCTATAGTGTGGCAAGAATCAACAGCATCATAAGCTGTTGTATCAAATCAGATTAGATATCCTAATTTTTAATTATGGAAATAGAGACTCTTAAGACTTTGAATGACTTTCCCACAATGTGTAGCACAGATGATATTTGAAGAGATTCCAAATCCCAATTCATTCCAAAACAGTGGTGACTTATGAGACTGATAAGGAGAGACCAAATTGAAAGTATAGAATTTGTTGGAAAAGAAGTTGGCTCACCAAGAATAGAAAGTTTTGGTCACCTATTAAAATGAAAGTTAATATGCTTGAGGACTGTACTGGATATAATTCACATAAATCAAAATCGCCAAGGAATTAACCATCTAATAACAAAAAATAAATGTCATACACAGAAATCTATAGTATTCCTTAAGTGAAAAGATCAGTCTTGGCTGCCTGCTCATTTTTTTTTATTTGTTCAAAAAATTTGATTTATGAAGAGGATATTAACATGGTTCTATTAAAGTTAAATTAATATTTTATATATGAACATTTTGATTAAACTTATTCATACAACAACTTTTCGTCATTATACTTTGGCATGCTTTTGCTTTGGGAAATTGAGAGTTCCAACATGGAAAAGTAATTTTCCTTTAGTTAATTATTTTTTAATTAAAAACTATGCAAAAAAAAATAGATTACTATACTGCTTCAAAATCTGATAGGCACCAGGGATATAGATTTCAAAAACAGAGAAGGCTTTACTAGGAACATTTTTTTAAAAATTCAACACAGAAAAAACAAATATAACTTCTGCCACCAAATAGAAACACTTTTAATAATCAGAGTAAAAGACACAACATTCCTAAGAAATAACTTTGCAATATAGCACAATGTAAACACTGGGACAATGGGAAAGGCTGAAAATTCCTAACAGATTTTACTCTACATGGAGAAAAATCCAAATCATAACTAAAATAACTGAAATATAAAAAGGAAAAATAATTAAATATTTTATTTTTCTTTTTTTACCAAACCCCCCTTTACAAAAATGGAATAAGGGCTAATAGAATCTAAGCACCACATAGAATTTCATAATTTCTGGACAAAAGTTTATATTCACAGAGATCTTTACCATGCAGCAAAATTCTGGAAAATAAGTACTGTTTGTAATAATTCGTTCCATATTTCACCTCACAGACAGTATAAAGAGAGAAATACCAAAGACCTTGTACTATTATAAGCTTGGAACAAAAGGCAATGTGGTATAACTAGAAAGAAGAATGACCTTGAAATTAGCAAGACTTTAGTTCAAACCCTGAAAAGGTCATCTGATTCTTTCTCCATTATTAGAGCTCAACACCTACCTTCTATTCCTCTCTTCCTTTGTTATTCAGGATCATAGTAAAAAAAAATAATTTTATTTTCAATGCTAAGTATCTTTCCACATATTATCATGCCTAGCTATGCCATAAATTTTTTCATGGTCCTAAGTATACTGTTCTATTCCATTACACTCCATATTTCATTAAACTTCCATAGGGAAACTTGTAATACTGTGAAACAAATGAGTTATTGAGCATGTGTGTTAATTTGGTACCCATGAAATTTTAAAAGACCTATAAGGAAAGAATACACTTTTTTAAATGACTGTGCAAATCCATTTATCAAGTATTTTACAAACACTATCTCATCTCACAATACTGGGAGATAGATGCTGTTATTATTCCCATTTTACAATTGAAAAAACTATGGCAGACAGGTTAAATGAGTTTCCTGGGGTCAAACATTTAGTGTCTAGGACTACATTTGAAATCATGTTTTCCTGACTCCAGACCCAGTGCTCTATCTACTGTGCCACTTACCTGTTTCATATATCTGACTAACATCAATTTGATCAATATGAAGATACCACAAAGCTGGGAACATAGCTAACACAATGGATGAAAGAGTCAGGAATTTAAACAAAATAACTTGACATTATAATGTCAGATCATATTTAATTTTTAAAAAAACCTTGTACAAATGTTTGTCTAATTTTTTTTAATAGCAGAGGGAAGTATTAGAAAACTATGTCAATGGAGCAAATACTGTATTAAAGCAGAATCTCTGCCACATGTGCATTTTAATTCTTTTGTTTTTCTCACTTCTTTAACATATACTTCTACCAAGAACAGATATTAATCACCTATTTCTTCCTAATCCAGTGTTGGACCGAGTGATACAAAATTTAAATAAGAAATCACTCAGAAAGTTTAATTACCTTAAAAATTATACGATTTATAACATGCCACAAAACCTACATTTATGTAAGGCTCATTCCACGAAAGGTCTTCTCCAATAGATAAATGGTCAAAAGAGAGATACAGAGTCTCTGAAAGGAAAACCAGCTATCAACCAGCAGATGAAAAAAATGCTCCAAATCACTAATAGTAAATGTAAATTTTAAAAAATCACAAACATCAGCCTCACAAAAATGTCAAAATTGGAAAATGATTTTTATTGGAAGAACTGTGGGAAGGAAAGATAGAATAATTCATGATCTGTGAAGCTTTGAATCAGTTCACACTTTCAGAAAGGCAATTTAACACTAAAAAATTCACAGTACATAACATTTTGCTGGGATTAGAAAGAGATATAAGAGGATTTTCCCAACCAACCTGGAGGTAAAAGGTCCATAGTATGTTACATATAACATATTTTTCAGAGTTTTTCAATGTATTGATCAACACTAATATTTTCCTCTTTCCTTTTTGGGGGTAGGGGGAGGGAGTGATTCTTAAAAAATGTTATTTATCATTTGGGATAATAAGTCCCAACTCTCCCTTAGGGGTTTGGGGAAGGGATGCTATAGAAAACTGATGAAAAAAAGACATCAATAAATTATTTTCAAAATAATTTTTTAATTCACTGCAATATAATTTTTAACATAGCAATAGCACTGCTATACATATATCCTCAAAGAACTCAAATGTTCACATGGGAAAGAAAGTTAAGGAAGCAATTTTCATTGCAGCAAAGAACTCGATGCTAAAGCAATGGCCATCAATTGAGGAATGACTAAATTTTTATGAGGTATGTTAATGAAATATTGAGCCATAATACAGGATGAAATGAGAATATTTAAATACTAAGTAAAATGAGCAGAATCAAGAGAAAAATTTATACAATTTATACAAAAAAATTAAAATTAAAATTAAATTAAATTAAAAATTAAAATTAAATTAAAATTAAATTAAATTAAAATTTATACTACTTATACAATGACAACAAGAAAGTAAAGTAAAGGAAAAACATGTAGAAAGTCTTAAGAACACCAATCAAAGCCTCAGAATGAAACTCTTGGTGGCTATGAATTGGAAACAAGAGGATACTCATCAGTTGGGGAATGGCTAAACAAGTTATGATATATGATTGTGATGGAATACTATTGTACTATAAGAAATGACAAACAGGATGATTTCAAAAAAACATGGAAATACTTAACATGAACTGATGCAGTAAACTCCCTAGACTCTAAGATCCATGTTACCATAATATCTTGTTTAATCACAATTAAGCTCACAGCCTAATTGATTTAGGCTATGAGCCATTTCACAATAATATATGGCATCGTTTGTGACTTTGGCAAATGTGAGTTGCTCACATTTCAAACCATTCTCCCACAACTTGGTATATGGTTTCCTCATTTATACTTGATAGATAAATAGATAGGATAGATAGATATGTGTGTATGTATATATATGTATATATATATAGATATGTGTATATAGATAAATAGATGTATATGTATATATGGTTAATGTTCATGTGTTTTATATACATAACAAAGATAACAGGAAGGCCAGAATTTGGAATAACTTTAGACAAAACTTTTTTGCCAGTGTTGGCACTTAAGAATATATTAATTGTAATATAGTTGATCTTTGTTGCCTAGCTTTCATCCTCTTATATTCTCTATGCTTGACCAACAAAGCATATCCTGAAACAAACTTCTCACCTTTTCACACTCTCTGTCCAGACCAAGTAATAAGAATTTTATAAAGGTTGCCACTAAGCAAGTGGCAGATGTGTCTAAGAACTGATATTTTACTGACAAAAATGTATCTAAAAAATCAAAAGAAATTCTGCTATAAATCAAGTTTTATTTGTGCTGCACTTCTAAGAAAAATAGTAAAATGTGTATTAAGACCAAAAAATTTTTCCATATTTTCATATTTATATTACCATTTTAATCATGGCCACATCTGAAAGTCATTCTACCTTCCTCAATGGAAAAGTTTCTAATAACAGTTTTGCCTAAATTCTATTCACTTTCAAAGTCAGCCTTAAGATTTGGTTCCTCCATAAATCTAATGGAGCCTGACCCCAGGCTAATTCAGCTAATCTAAATTAATATTGATCTCTTGTCACATTTCTACCAATGATTATCTTTACCATTTATTTATCCTCTACTCAGGAATATTTCCATGTGGAAAATTCTATCTTATACTCCTTTCTTGAATGCTACTTAATTATCTCATGTGTAGATGTCCCATGTTTAAAAAAACAATCCAGTGATTTTATAATTTTTGAGAGTTCATCTAGTGGAAGCCCCTCATTCTACAGCTGAGGTACCTGGGTACCAAAGAAGTTAACTGATTTGCACACAGGCAGTAAAGGGACTTTCAATATTTTTTGTAACAACTCTCTTACACAATAGTTTCTAGTTGACTGTGGTTCTGATACACCTAGTTTCTTCAGTGGGTTAATGAATTATTCACTTGGGGAAAAAATTAACTGAAACAGACTCAGGATCCAAATGTCCCTTCTAGCTACAAATTCTGACAATATATGCTTCACACTATAAATGGCAAAAGAGTACCAATAAAAGGCCCCAGGACAAAATGATGTTTTCCTGGGAAATAAGAGACTAACTGCAATGTAAAATGCAAAACAGGCAAATTCAAAGTATTAAAATTCTTAATAACTGCAAAAGTAATCAAGCTGACCATCAGTGAACTAAATGACCAGATGGGCAACCATGGAGGCAGATTACTCAGAGTACATGTCAAGCATATGAATCCATTAAAATAAGTCAAAAATGGTTTGTAGCTAGGTGGTCAAATGAGAAGGACGTAAAGTCAAGAAGACCATAGCTCAAATCTGCTTATTAGCTGTGTCAGTTAACCTCTGCCTATCTCAGTTTTCTCATTTGATTTCTCATCAGTAAGTCTCCCATCACTATAAGATTCCTCTGCCAGGTTTGAAACCTATTTCCCAAATTCTTCATTCACTTCCTCTTTCTGTATAGATAGACTGTATAATGCCCTCCAGAAACAATGTCTACTATGTTCTCTATTGTGTTTCTATATTTCATCATATAAATAGAACTACTAGCATATAATCCTATTCTCCTCCCCCCAGCCCCAGTTATTTTCTTTCCTTTTGCTTTTGAATAATACTTTTTACTTGACCCAGATTTCATTTTACCATGTTTCCTCTCCCATTTAAGCTCTTTGTTCACTTTACTTATTACCTGTACTTTGCATGTACCAAAGGCCATGGAGGCTTCACTGCTTGCTTCTTAACTAGATTTTTGTCCTATGCATTTCTAGGTTTCCCTACTCTCTCCGCTATCCATATGATGTGACATGATATGATATGATGATATACTTTCCAAAACTACTGGCAAATACACTTTTTATCAATACTTTTTTTAGGTATGTTACATATGTAGTGACAATCCCATCATTTCTATCTATAATCTAAGTTATGATATACAAATCTCAATCAGATAGTTTCTTAAATACCTTTTAACTCCCTATATTTTCTTCACTATTCTGAAGTTTTTAATGTTATTTAGCAACAACGATGAATACACTAACTACATCTCTAAGATATTCAGTTTCCTACCCAAGATATCATAATCTTAATAACAGTAATGTTTTCTAGAGTCCTTTCTGAAGTATCATTTAAATTCATATGAAAACATCAAGCCAAATAAAACTTTAGAAGTTCTGTCACATCTTGGATATAAACCCCAGAACAATACAACACAACACAACAGAACACACTATTATCTAGATTATCTGGATGCAAAATTGTCTCCTCAGCAAGAAGTTATAAACCATCACATTTCCTAATAAAAGATAACCTATAACACTAAAAGCACCAAGTCTTAGAAAACATAGGATATGCAACCGCTTCTTCCTGACATGCCCACCATCCATATCTTTGTGAAGAGCATCAATCTCCAAATTATTTCTAATATTCATTCAATACAAGAAAATACTGACTTTATGAAGAGTAAACTCTTACCATCATTTTTTCAAAAAGGGTCAGGATTTCTTTCTCCGATAGTGGTCTAGGATTATTTTCCATCATATCTGAGGATGTTGAAGGCCAATCAGTGCTTGAGGAAAATGTGTGCTTCAGATTAAGTAATGGAGGCCTCTCTTTCTTGCTTCCTGGCATCCTTATACTGGCAAATTTGCCCAACTACATAGAAAAGTAAAAATAAACAAGTACAAATGATTATGCCTTCTGAAGCTTTAAAAAAAATCCACAACAGTTTTGTGTTTCTGTTCAGCAACAATGTAATAGTGATTTTAATAACATATGCCTCTTAGTATATGAAATGTAAATAGTAGTAGTCATAGGAGTAGTTCAAATTTACATTACATTATCTCATTTGAACATTAAAATCCTGTGAGGTAGAAAGTGGGTGTATCATTCCTATTTTGTACCTTAGAAAAATTAAATAATGGCTTATAAGATTTTAAATCACAGAATTTAGGGTTGGAAAAAAAAAAACAGAAATCTTAACTTAATGCCTTTATTTTACAAAGAAACTGAGCCAAAGGAAGATCAAAGAATCATAAAGCTAGAGCTGAAAAGGAATTCAGAAGCCATTATTAATCCAAACTCATTTTTACAAAGAAAGAAAGCGTGTAACATACAGAGTAAATATCAGTGAAGATTTAAACTCAGATCTTATTTCAGAGATAGCAATTTTTCAACTGTACCACACTGCCAAATTAGGGGACTTGCCAAAAGACCACACAGTGTAATGTGGAATGGGAAACCAAATGAAGTAGAACTAATACTGAAACCTATATCTTGAAAAAGAGTTCTTGCACGGCACCAAATACTTTCCCCATAGTGTCTGATGATCTATGCCAAAAGGCACATGAAGATCCATATGACCTCTAAAGTTTCCTTCCTATAACATTAAATATCCCACAACGTCAGAATCACAGTATTAATTCCAGTTTCTCAGTCAGTTTAAAGCCTACAAGAGGAGAAAAGAAATTCCACTCTAAAAAGTTATGTGTGAGGGAAACTCAAGATACACATCCAGAAGAGAATAACTTCAAAATGATTACAAACTTAGCCTCAAAGAAAAACAAACACAAGCTTGGGCAAAAATTCAACTTGAATTCCCCAGAGATAGAGCAAGATGGTTAAAAAAAAAAAATGCTCTTTATCAATGCTAGTGAAAAATGCTGAAAAATAAATGAGAGCTAATTAAGAAAGAATTAGAAACAAAATTAATAGCTTGGCACTAAAGGTATGAAAATTACAATGATACAAGTTGAAACCAATGATTTTGAGCCATGAAAGAAAGTCCCAAATGAAAACATTATAAATAAAATTCTAGAATATTATAAACAAAATCCAGAATTCCCCAGGCAAAGAAATCAACTAGAAAGAATGCAAGTGCCACAAGATTACATTCTGGATCACACAAGATTTAATAGTCATCTTTAAAAGAGTAGCCACTTTCCTAAGTCTTACAATTTAGAACAAATCATCTTAAACTCTGGGTTGCAACTGAATGGGTTGCTGCATGTAGATAACTAAATGTATTAAAAGAAGGAAGGGCACAAGCATGCAGAAACTTTTACTCAACAGGGAAACAAAGGGGGAAAGAGGAGGAGAGACTATAGGAAGAATAGTTAAGGGAGGGGTTAGTCCTAAGCAAAACAAATGTGAGACTGCTCAATAATAGAATAAAGTATAGGAGTGCTTCTCAAAGTTATCCTATATAGGCACATTTTGTTTTACTGTGCTTCACTTCACTGAGCTTCACAGATACTGAGTTTTTTACAAATTGAAGATGTGTCATTTCGCATCAAGTAAGTCTGGTGCCATGTTTCCAACAACATGTACTCACATCCTATCTTTGTGTCACATATCAATAATTTTCATAATATTTCAAATTTTTTCATTATTATTATAATGTCTGTCATGCTGCTATGGTGGTGTCTGTCACATGGAAGTACCAGTCTCCTAGTTCTGGGCCTGGCAACTCTGCTAACATTGGTGAGGCCTATGTGTTCTTCCCATGTCAGTTCCTAACAGTGTCTGTAGCTTGTGTTTGGAAAGGTCGAATACCATAACCTAACAACCCTTCCTCATCCCCAAGTGCTCACAAAAGGAATGGACGTCATCATCCTCCCATCACTAGGTGTTCAGGTGAAGATGTCCACCTTGGATTGCTGCAGACACACATACCTATGTCCAAAGAACATTTTCCTCTACTGAATATGGTCCCACTGTCATCTGGAGTCCTATCTCTTGCCTAGCCCTTATTCCAGTAGAGTGTTCACATGGCTTAAGAAGAAAACAAACAAGACGGATCTAACAACCATGGCTTCTGACCTCCTCATCAGTATCCAATCCAGTAGTCCATACCATGGAATATGGGTTTCTATAATATTTAACCTTTTAGGGGTAGGTAGGTTTATGACTTTGTATTTTTAAATTAATTTAATCTGTAGGCTGGATCCCAATTTTAAAATTTTATTGGGACTCACACACAAAGAAAAAAATATATATTAAAAAACCCAAACTTTGACCAATGTTTTCCAAGCTTGATCCAAGGACTTTGATATATTTTAGAAACAGTCTGAAATTTAAGGATATGACAGCTCTGCAGCTTGTGTGTATGAAATGTAATGGATTTCAATTTCTGTTACTCAATTTTCTTTGGTTTTGAAGATCAGATAGGGATCTCCTCGACAAATTTAAGCCAAAAACTATATACTCACTGTAAGATGTAGAATATTCAATAACTATTAAAATGTTTCCAAAATAAAAAAAATAATAATCTGTTATGGTGATCTGTGATCAATCATCTTGGATGTAACTACTGTAATTTTGGGAGAACTTGATGTGTGTGTTCTGACTGCTCCACCAACTTGCAGTTTTTGAAAATGCCATTGCTTCCTTAACACCAAAGTAATTTTTTTTAAATCTCTCTCTCTCCCTTCTCCTCCCTCCTCCCCCTCAAGCCTTTCTGTTCCCTAAGACAGAATAATAAAGAATATTACACAAACTTAGTTGGTAAAGCAGTATCAACTTCTATATAGGAAATGTTAGCAAACTACAGAGAAATCTTTCACAAAAGGAAGAAATCAATTCATGAGGCAAACTTCATTGTTGTTTTATTTTAAGAAATTGCCAGATACCCCAACCTTTAGAAACCCTGATAAGTCAGCAGCTATTACTATCAATGCAAAAAACTTACAAAGATTATGATTTACTGAAATCACATGATAATTATTTTATTAATTTTTAGCATTTTTTAGTAATAAAGAATTTTTTTACATTGGGTTTTTAGACATACTACTGCATACTTAATGTAAACATAATTTTATATGCTCTAAGAAACAAATTCATGTGACTCATTTTATTGCAAGAGTCCAGAACCAAATTCACAATATCTCCAAGATATGCCCATATTAATGTGAGGGAATACTATTGTGTTGTAAGAAATTAATATAATCAGAAGACTTCTATGAATTGATGCAGAATGAAGTAAACAGAACCAAAACAATTTATAGAAGTAATATTAAACAATTACATTTATAAATAATAAATATAAACAACAAAGACAATAATATGGTAAAAATAACTGAACTCTGCTCAATACAATGACCAATCACAATTTCAGAAAACTAATGATAAAACATACTACTCATCTCCTCATAGAGAAGTAAAGGAAGGAAGAGAAAAAGAAAGAGAAAGAGAGAAAGAGAAAGAGAAAAAGAAAGAGAAAGAGAAAAGGAAGGAAGGAAAGAAGGAAGGAAGGAGAAGGAAGAGAAGAGAGAGAAAGAGCTAACAAGGAAATTCGTTTTGTTTTGACTATACATATTTGTAACAAGGGTTGAAGCAGCAACCCTAGGTTTTGTCTGTGCAGTTCATAGTTATGAACTCCTAAAATACGAAACCCAAGAAACCCATTTTTCAAGTAGTCTAATCATGCTCAAATTCTCAACATATTTTCTACGTCCATTTTTTATACTTCTTTCCTCTAGAGCTCTTTGTTTTAATTATATTATTTCCTTTTTAAAGCTTTTGTTTATCTCTTAAAAAAATTCTAGTAGATCTTGTGGTCATAAGTGTCATCTGGGACTGCCCCATTGTCCATAGTTACTCATCCTCTAAATTTGTGTCTAGAACTTCCTTGGATCCATAAAGTTTTCCAAGTTTTTGAAAGGGCCAGGCTCTGACTGATTTTGCACACTTAGATGGTATGGTAGGCCTTGTTTGGTCTCATTTTATGGTTTGAGGCCCTAGCACTAACTCTCCCTTCAGCTGTTATCTTTTGTGCACTACACTCTGGAAGATCCTAGGCTCATTCATCTGTATCTTCCAGGCACAGAGCACTGAAATCTCAAGACCATCTATTTACTGCAATCTTTCAAAGTATCTAGGGGAGGCAGGCAATTACTGCCCTCTTAGTAGGGTCTTTGCCATTTTGTGGGTTCTAGACCCAATATCTAGATCCAGAATTCCACTGAGATTTAATCATTTTGCTTGGAGAATTAAGGGGCCTCACCTTGACTACTATGGCTAGGCTCCCCATCACATACACACACACACACACACACACACCTTCCTCCCGCCCCTTGACCCTTTACCTAGAAATCTACAGGCACAAAATTTACCAACTTAGGCTGGATAGTAGTAGTTAAGAAAGCTGCCCTCAATTTGATTTCTTAATTACTATTCTTATTCACTCTATCAGAGATATAAAGTACGCTATGTAATCTCTAAAGTTACTTCTAAGATTCAAATTCTGTAATTCTAGTTTTCAGGTTAACTTACATTTCCAAACTTACATTTTCATAAATTCATAGCTTTAACTCAGGAAGAAACTTTAAAGGATAGTTAGTCCAATCTATATGCCTTCTAAAATGAATAATCCAAACATTCATTATTTTCATGTAGCAATATTCCTGACAAAGACAAAAAGATTAGCTAAATAATTAGCATTAAACATGTAAATTTTCTAATCATTCTTTCTTGTTGCTTATCAGTTGACAGGTATGGCAGGACCAAACAAAGATGGCAGTGATTCAATTTATAACATCTGCTTTGTAGCTGTTTGATGTGTAATGGTGTGTTTACTATTTTTTTTGTGTCAGCAATTGCTATCCTTTCTCTGTTAATGTAAACTAAGTGTCACTGACTGTTACAAAATATGTACAGGCATACATATTAGTAATAGCCTACTGGCCTATCTCAAAAGATCTATGATACCCCAATAAAGGAAGAACTGAAGAAAAAGTTCTGAATAAATGTGAACCTATTTACTAACTCTATCATATGCATTACACTCAATAAGACCCGATTCAGGAAAGTCAAGACTAAGTCAGCAAATCAAGCTATAAACAAATTTAAATGTAGCTTTTGGGCTTTTTGTTTGTTTTCGTGGCGGGGGAAGGTGTATATGTGTGTGTGTTTCCAGGGCCCTATGACCTAATGGCTACTTGTGCATAGAAAATACATTGGGTTCTAGTTTCTCTGAGTCTAATCTGTGAGAACAATCAATACCTGCAAAGTCAGACAGAAAGTCAGGCTCTGCCCCTGCAAATTAAGAAGTTAAGATGTTACAGTAAATTTAAGTATTTCCTGTTGATTTCAAAGTCAATACCTTAGGATGTCACTAAATTAAATGTGCCAAAAATCATATAATAACCAACACAAAGCTAAAAGAATTTTTTTATAAAGCTTTTTATTTACAAAACATATGAGTGACCTTTCAACATTGACCTTTGCAAAAAAACTTTTTCCCAAGCTTTTCCTTTCCTTCCCCCCACCCCCCACCCCTAGATGACAGGTAATCTAATACATGCTAGATAGGATAAATTATATGACAAATACAATACATGTATACATATCTATACAGTTATCTTACTGCACAAGAAGCTAAAAGAATTTCAATTGACATGTGCTAGAGTTGAGGATAATAGTATTCATTTAAATTATAAAAGGAAGTAATTTCTACTACATTATATATTTCTGAATTTTTAAAAAATATCCCTAAGCAGAATTTTATAGCCACAAAGCACAATTTAGAAAATATTAGAAAATTTCCTATATTCCTAAATAATCTTAGCACCTTATGTCCAGTGAAAAATGAGAAGTGTTTCTCCAGCACTGGAAAGTGTGTGTGTGTGTGTGTGTGTGTGTGTGTGTGTGTGTGTGTACACGTGTCATTTATGTAATGCTTATAAGCAAGTAAATCTTCACTGGAACAAAAGGAAAAAATGAACCATTTTCGTCTAGCAAATATGCCAAGCTGTAGCATGGGGAAAAAAAAGTTAAAGTGACTCACTTAGATCTATGAGTAAAAAAATTCAAAAATAGTTTTAATATGTTTTTTGTTGTAAGAAAAATGTATGTATCCATCAATTAGGAAATGGGCTAAAAGTGTCGTATACAATGCAATAGAATATTGCACCTTAAAAATGGCCATTCAAAATAAATAAATAATGACCAATCAAAGGTTCAAAGGAAGTTAGGAAGATTTGTATGAACTGAATTTTATAGAACCAGAGGAGTAAAGATATAAAGGGAAAAAAAGTGACAAATACTTCAGATCAAATATGGTTTCAGTATCAATCAATAATGCCTCCCCTCTCTCTGGTAAAAAGGTGTAAGACTAGAGAGTCAAAATGAAAAGTATTTTCAGACATGGTATTTCCAACATATTGGTTTGTTTTACTTAAATGTACGTATTTATAAGAGTTCCAGAGTTTCAGTGAAGCTATTGAGCTAATGAAAAAATTCTTTAAGAAAGACAAGAGCAACAATAGAATATTTTAAAAATATACATAGAAAAAAATATTGGTTCAGAAGAGGGCACAAAAATAATATATTACTCAGTAAGTTCAGCACCTCCAACTGCTGCCCTTGGACTAGGAGACTTCAAATACAAATTGATACTCCCTCAAACACATTAAATTTCCAATTCCTCGGTCTGCAGAAATCCCAAAATCTATTTCCCCAAGCTAAAATGGTCTTACTCTTACTATCACCCACAAATGTTGTACTTCCATGTTTAAATTTCAAAATTTCTATTTTGAAACTCACATTTCAATTTTAGACTCATAACCTTTTATTATTCTATTTTTTCATTTACTTTACTACTTTTAACCTTGTTCTTCCTTTTCATGTGATATCTTATCCTGGAATTCTACCCTAAGTTGTTTTCAGGCTATCAACTCTGCATTGACTACAATCTTCTCCCTTCTTTATTTTCATCTCTTGGTGAATCATTTCAACTCTAACCATCCTCTACATTGTCATCTGTTCTTATCACCAATCATGCCTTGCAAAAGCTCAACTTTCTCTCATAATCTGCCATCTTATTGAATAAGGGAGAAAATAGCAAAAATCACAAAATATAAAAATGTAAATTTGTTAATTAATCTACTGGGATTCTCACTGTAAGACAACCTTTTTTTTACCATCTTAATTCCCTATCCCACTCAACACCCTGAGTATTCAATTTTTTTCTATTTCTCTTCAAGCATCCCTTAAAAGGTATAAGAAGACTGGAAAAGTAGTAAAGGGCCAAGTTATAAAAGGCTTTCAAAAGGTAAATAGAGAATTTCATATTTAATTCTGTAGAAAGAGGTTTTACTGAAAGGTAAAAAGTGTGCTTAAGGAAGATCTACTTGAGAAATAAGTGGATGAGAGAAAAAAATTGAAGTAGGGACACCAGCTTGCACCAGGATGGTAAAGGTATCAGAAGAGAAAAGGTGGAATATACAAGAGATGTAACAAAGCTTACTTGATAATATATTGGATATTTGGTGGAGTGAAAAAGTGACAAGTGAAAGATGACACCTAATCACCTGGATGACTGGGAAGATGGTGAGGCCCTCAAAAGGAATAAGTAAGTTAGGAAAACAATTTTGCATATGTTGACTTTAAGCTGTCTAAGGAACATAATTCAAGATGTCCAATAAGTAGTTGGTAATGTAAGACTGAAGGTTAGGAAGTCAAAGCTGTTTAAGTAGAATCACTGCATAAAAATGATCACTAAATTCATAGGAGTTAACATCAACAAGAAATATATTATAAAAGAGGGAGAGTACACCTCCTACCTGTCTGAGAGTAGTGTCATAAAAATCTAATGAAAAGATTATCAAGAGAAGGTGAATAATAATGCCAAAGGCTACAAAGAAATCCAGATAGATGAGGATTACATTTAGCAATTAAGAAATCATTAATACCTCTGGAAAGATCAACTTCATTTCAAGAGTCACCTCTTCATATAAGACAAGGGAGAAAGAAGAGGAATTTCTCACGAAACAGTCTCAGTTTTTTCCTGTGAA
The DNA here is from genome assembly GCA_023553655.1 of Myrmecobius fasciatus. Taxonomy (NCBI): domain Eukaryota; kingdom Metazoa; phylum Chordata; class Mammalia; order Dasyuromorphia; family Myrmecobiidae; genus Myrmecobius; species Myrmecobius fasciatus. The sequence continues at coordinate 474,850 of JAJPUD010000029.1, forward strand.
ATAGGCAATATTGTCAGCTGAGAGAGTAGGGGAAGAGAAAGGTATGAGAATTTTTTAAAAAATATTAAAGATTTAGAAAACTCACTGTGTTGAGTGGAATGGTAAATAACTTTTAAGAGGGATAAAAGAATGCTTCATGGAGGGCCCAGTTGAGAATATTTTAACATAAATTTACAATGGAACCAGTCAGGATAGTTTTACCAGTTTAACCCAACTTCATTCTGTAACAAAGACTAGGAAAAAAAGCTTGGAGGTAGGAGTACTCCAAAGTACTCCAAAGGCTTTGTCAGGGCAAGATCACCAATAAAATAAAGGGGAAAAACTTGAAAAAAGATGATATGGTTCTCCAGTAGCTCAAGATGGGAAAGGAGAAGTGAGAAACCAATGCAAGGGTACAACCCAGAAGGAAAAAAAGGGAGTTATGGGAACTAGAGGTCTCCACGAGGACACAAGAACAAAGTTAGGGCTAGACAGACAAAGGAAGGGATGGTAGATTATGATCAGATAAGGGAATTTCAGAGTTCATGGCATCAAAGTGCAGTACTTGTGGATGATGACAGGAACAAGAGTTAAGACCATCTGTGATGAGAAAAGGTGGTGAAGTAGGACAAGAGAAATGAGTTACTGGAAGGTCAAGATTTTTGAAGAGTATCTCTTTGTTATGTTGAACTCCCCTTGTATGAATGAGGACAGTACTTGAAAAAAGGAGAAAAATCTATATATCAAACTCATTAAGAAATGTCCTGGAAAATTCATTAGAAAACAGCTACTAGAAATATGAAATGAGTGAGTCGCAAAGGAGGAAAGGCTCCCAAGCCATAGTGGTAGAAGGAAAAGTCTAGAAGTAACAATGAGAGGCAAGAAATATCTCCAGTTCCCCTCCTTGACCAATGAGTATAGGATATGAGTATACATGCTAACAATTTTAGAAAGGATGTTAGTAAGGATACTCCATAGCCTAGGTATATCACCTAGAGACAGATTCCTCCCTGGGTGTGAGGTAGAACTGTATAACCTGAAAGGGATGGGGGAATACATGCCTGGAATAGGGTCCATTAGAGCAACTAAAATAGAGGTGAAGTTTCAGAAGGCCACAGTTGGTACTAGAAAGAATGTAATGGATGGTCCAAGAAAGCTAGGACACTTTAAGTTCACTTCCTTCCAATAAAGTGTGTTCCTCCTACCTGGCAGATTCAGGTGAGAAGACAAAAATGGAGAGACAGAGAGATAAGAGAAACAAAGAAAGAACAAATGAACATTAACAAGAGACAAAGTGAAAAAGAAAACAATTACCTAAAATTAATTAGCTGTAATGTAAAAAGTTAAAGAATATTAACAAATGGTTCCTAATTGATTTGCATTGTTCAAAGATTTTGTTATAAACACATGAGTATTATACTGTAATGTCATTTGGAAGTAATAAGACATGTTAATTATTGCAGCTACTGCTTTGTCTTCAATGAATTGAGTTTGTAAATTAATATCACTTATCTTCAAGGAGAGTTAAATGAGCACCCTATTGAGTATTATCTCATACTGAATAATCACAGTGATAATCAGTGCTGACAGTTTAAATAAAATTAATTAAACAAAAAGCAGACACTAAAGGACCTTATCTGGATTTTTAGACACAGAGAACTTTCTTGTAATAGTTCAAACATGCTGTCCTAATTGACAGCCCTGTCATGTATATTTTAACATTTAAAAGGAAAGGAAGAGATAATGTAATTATTAGTCATCTTAACATTTCATTAAGTGTGAAGAATGTGAGATAGCAAGAATACTTTCTTAGTACCAAGGAGGGAGAGCACAAATTTACTTGAAAACTAATTAACCCCATAAATGATTATTCTAGTTGCAAAAACAATTGTCTTTAAATTCACACAGAAACACTAGGGGAAAAAATCTTCAAAAACATAGTAAAGCAAAAATGACCAAAGTCTGAAATTGAATTGCCAGTTTTTGTGAGATTACAGCAAAACAAATATAGGAATACATGGTTGGTAACATTGTTAACTGGCCCAGCCATTGTGGAATACAATTTGAAATTATGAACATTTAAGTAATTTCTTTAACCTAATTTCAAATCATATAATAAGCAACCCTGAGATCCCATTAAAGGCATACAAAGAGGTCAAAGACAGAAAGAAAGGTCCTAAAACATCCATAACAACACCTTTTATAGTAGCCAAGAAGGGAAAACAAATTTTCCACAATTATGACATCTTATGCTCTTAAATTTATGTTCAACAAGCTTATATCAAGAAGAGATGAGAAAATGTCACTTCTTTCTTTTAAAGAGAGAGGGACAATGAATTTGGAACACAATTATCTGATGTTGGTAAGTTATTTTACGCTATTTTTTTCCCTCCTTGTGTATGCTTTATTTCAAGGGATAGTTTGCTAGGGATTGGGATATGATTTGAAAATAACAAAGGTGATTTAAAAACAAAACATATCAATAAAAACATATAAAATATACCAACAAATAATAGTTATTTACAACATAAGTGAATTTGGGTTAGCATTTTTATTAGCTTTTTTTTTTAATTAGTGAACCAAGTTATAAAACCTAAGCTTAAAACAAAATTTAAAATGTTTTAAAATGCAATTATTAGTCTTGTACCCTAGAAATCATAAAAACAATTGGAGTTGTTCTTAGCACAGGAAATAATATTTTTCTAAATCTAAATCTAAGAGCAAATATTTTATATGCATAATGGTGAAAAAGTTAGAGGCCCTTCCAATAAGTTCAGGGGTAAAAAAAAAGAAAGATGCCTATTATGAAAATTTATATTTGACACAGTGCTAGAGTTGCTAGTGATAGTAATAAGACAAGAAAAATAGAAATGCAATAAGCAAAAACTAAGGTAATACACATAGATAAGAAAAAAAATTGCTTTTTTTGCTAGTGATATAAAGAATCCTAGATAGACAACTAAAATGTAATTGAAATTTTAAATACCCAAAGTGGCAGAACATAAGATGCAAATAATCAGCATTTCTATGTTAAAAAAAAAGAAATAGGAAAACAAATAATGTACAGAAGCTGTAAAATAATTTAAATTAATTAGATATTCAAAATTAATAAATTAATTAGATAAATCGTTATCTATTAAGTTCATACCAGAAACATTCATCTTGGTATTATATTGATCTAATCATAAAACATTCTTCCCAGAAATAAAGACAAATAAAATAAAGACAAATACATAAATAACTAGAGAAGCATTCACTGTTCAAGAGTAGGTTAAGCCAAGATTATAAAAATGATAATATTACTAAAACAAATTTATCAGTGCTATATCCATCAAACCACCAAATGCATAATCATAGAGATAAGGGGAAAAAAAGCCATATGGAAAATCAAAATGTCAAAAATCTCAGGGGTAGTAATAAAAAAAAAAAGTTAGGGAAGAAAGTAAATCAGTTTCAAATCTCAAACTGGACTACATTGAAAATAATTATTAAAACAATTTGAGATGATAATAAAGTGGAATATATTAGGTAGACAACACATGGAAGCAAAAAGAACAGCAACTTAGTGTTTGATAAAGACCTTCCTAATGGGGGAGAAGCCTTAAGATTTGACCAAAAATACTAAGAAATCTGGAAAGCAGTCAGGAAAAAATTAGGTTTAGCCCAGGAGTGTGCTGAAGCCAGTTCAAATTGGCCCATAAGAATCTATTCTTACACTTCAGATTGAGAATTTATACCTCAGACCAAATTTCAACAGAATACAAAAATATAGATTGCCCAGATTAACAGAAGAGGAAATAAATTATTTAAATAGCCCTATTTCAGAAAAAGAAATAGAACAAGCTATTAATCAACTCCCTAAGAAAAAATCTCCAGGACCAGATGGATTTACATGTGAATTTTACCAAACATTCAAGGAACAATTAATCCCAATACTATATAAACTATTCGAAAAAATAGGGAAAGAAGGTGTACTACCAAATTCCTTCTATGACACAGATATGGTGCTGATAGCTAAACCAGGTAGGGAGAAAACTGAGAAAGAAAACTATAGACCCATTTCCCTAATGAATATTGATGCAAAAATTTTAAATAAGATTTTAGCAACAAGATTACAGAAAGTCATCCCCAGGATAATACATCATGACCAAGTAGGATTTATACCAGGAATGCAGGGCTGGTTCAATATTAGGAAAACTATTAGCATAATCAATTATATTAATAACCAAATTAATAAAAATCATATGATTATCTCCATAGATGCAGAAAAAGCCTTTGATAAAATCCAACACCCATTCCTATTAAAAACACTGGAGAGTATAGGAATAAATGGGCTTTTCCTTAAAATGATAAGTAGTATCTACTTAAAACCTTCAGCAAGCATCATATGTAATGGAGTCAAACTAGAACCATTCCCAATCAGATCAGGAGTGAAACAAGGCTGCCCACTGTCACCATTACTATTTAATATTGTATTAGAAATGTTAGCTTTAGCAATAAGAGAAGAAAAAGAGATAAAAGGAATCAGAGTAGGTAGTGAAGAAACCAAATTATCACTCTTTGCAGATGACATGATGGTATACTTAGAGAATCCTAGAGACTCAACTAAAAAACTACTAGAAACAATTCACACCTTTAGCAAAGTGGCAGGATACAAAATAAATCCACATAAATCATCAGCATTTTTATATATTACCAATAAAGTTCAGCAGCAAGAGATACAAAAAGAAATTCCATTCAAAATAACTGTTGATAGTATAAAATATTTGGGAATTTATCTGCCAAGGGATAGTCAGGAACTATATGAACTAAATTACAAAACACTTTCCACACAAATCAAATCAGACCTAGTCAACTGGAAAAACTTAAAATGCTCATGGGTAGGACGAGCGAATATAATAAAAATGACAATACTACCCAAACTAATTTACTTATTTAGTGCCATACCAATCAAACTCCCAAGAAATTATCTTACAGATCTAGAAAAAATAGTAGCAAAGTTCATTTGGAAAAACAAAAGGTCTAGAATTTCAAGGGGATTAATGAAAAAAAAGGCTGAAGATGGTGGACTTGCTGTACCAGATCTAAAACTATATTATAAAGCAGCGGTCATCAAAACCATTTGGTACTGGCTAAGAAATAGAGTAGTCGATCAGTGGAATAGGATAGAATCACAAGACAAACTAGGCAATAACTATAGCAATTTGGTTTTTGATAAACCCAAAGACCCCAGCTTTTGGGATAAGTATTCACTATTTGACAAAAACTGCTGGGAAAACTGGAAACTAGTGTGGAAGAAATTAGGGCTTGACCCACATCTAACACCACATACCAAGATAAGATCTAAATGGGTTCATGATCTGGATATAAAGAGTGATTTTGTAAACAAGTTAGAGGAACATAATATAGTTTACCTCTCAGACCTGTGGAGATGGAATAAATTTATGTCCAAAGAAGAACTGGAACTTTTAATTGAAAACCAGATAGATAACTTTGACTATATTAAGTTAAAAAGTTTTTGTACAAACAAAATCAATGCAGACAAGATTAGGAGGGAAGCAATAAATTGGGAAATCATCTTTACATTTAAGGGTTCTGATAAAGGTCTCATCTCTAAAATATATAGAGAATTGTCTCATATTTATAAAAATTCAAGCCATTCTCCAATCAATAAATGGTCAAAGGATATGAACAGACAATTTTCAGAGGATGAAATTAAAACTATTTATAGTCATATGAAAAGGTGCTCCAAATCACTATTGATCAGAGAAATGCAAATCAAGACAACCCTGAGATACCACTTCACACCTGTCAGATTGGCTAAAATGACAGGAAAAGTTAATGATGAATGTTGGAGGGGTTGTGGGAGGGCTGGGACACTGATGCATTGTTGGTGGAGCTGTGAACAGATACAGCCATTCTGGAGAACAATTTGGAGCTATGCTCAAAAAGTTATCAAACTGTGCATACCCTTTGACCCAGCAGCATTTCTATTGGGCTTATATCCCAAAGAAATCATAAAGAAAGGAAAAGGCCCCACATGTGCAAGAATGTTTGTGGCAGCCCTTTTTGTAGTAGCTAGAAACTGGAAATTGAATAGATGCCCTTCAATTGGAGAATGGCTGAATAAATTATGGTATATGAATACTATGGAATATTATTGTTCTGTAAGAAATGACCAGCAAGATGATTTCAGAGAGGCCTGGAGAGACTTACATGAACTTGATGCTGAGTGAAATGAGCAGAACCAGGAGATCATTATACACGGCAACAACAGTACTATATGACGATCAATTCTGATGGACATGGCTCTCTTCAACAATGAAATGTTTCAAACCACCTCCAATTGTTCACTGAAGTAAGCCATATACACCCAGAGAGAGGGATGCGAAATGTGGACCACAACATAACATTCTCATACTCCTTGATTGATGTTTGCTTACATTGTGTTTCCTTTATCTGATATATCGTTTGTGTAGATAAGATTTTTCTTGCACACCAATGATAAGTTTGGAAATATGTATACATATATTCGATTTGCCAATATTTTAACATAATTAACATGAAGTGGATATCCTGCCATCTAGGGGAGGGGTGGGGAGTTGGGGGAAAAATTTGTAACGGAAAGCTATGTAAGGGTTATTGTTGAAGAATTACCCACACATATGTTATGCAAATAAAATAAAAATTTAAAAAAAAAAAAAAACCATAGATTTCAAGCTGGAAAGTACCACATAGGCCATCTAATAGAATCATTTAGTGTATGAGTAAATTGATACAAAGATTTGCCCAAGATTTGCACAGGTAATAAGCAAAATTGGAAATTGAACATAGATGGTCTGAACCCAAATATAACATTAGTTATATATATAACCGAAATATAACATCAGGATTCCCTATAACAGATTTCCATATATTTTGGTTTTTCTCTTACGCACAATAATAGTATTTTCTTCCTATTCAAACCACCAAGGATGGATGATTTCAAAACCCTCCTTGTATTAAGGGATGAGAAACTATTGGAGGAGAGGAACAGAAAATTGGTGCTAGTTTTATACTCACCCTTATTGTTGTTGCTATATTTTTTCAATCATATACATAACTCATGACCCCATTTGAGGTTTTCTTGACAAAGGCAATAGGGCAGATTGCCATTTCTTTCTTCAGCTCATTTTACAGATTAGGAAACTGAGGAAACAGGATTAAGGGACCACTAATAAATGTCTATAGCCAGATTTGAACTCAGGAAAATGTCTTCCCTGCTCCAAGACCCATACTCTATCCACTACACCAGTAAGCATTTCAACATAAAAGTTAAGTTCTGGACTCAAGGATCTCATCATTCCCAGCTGTTTTAACTCTCTGAAGATCAGGATAGTTAAGGTCAATTCCCTTCACAATAGGTCCCACAGTAAGTAGAGTGAGTTCCATAGATAAAAAGACATGGTGAATTAGGTTCTTTCCTTAATTTTACATTGTTATTTCAGAAGGCTTTACCTTGTGTGGAAGTTTTTCCTATTCTCTCTTCCCATCACAATTTGGATTCCAGTTTTCAAGAATTGCTTACTCTATCATGTGTTCATTATTTCAATTGCACAGTTTTTTTAAATTTTCTATAATCTAGTCTATGTATTCTCATGCTTATGTTTGTATTCCTCCTTTAGTAATCTTATGTTCTTTTAGTTTGTATTCCTCCTTTAGTAATCTTATGTTCTTTTAAATTCTATTTTATTTTAATTCTAGCCCACACTAATTCCAACCAGTGATTCCCAGGATTTTAGGGCCTCTAGACTCATTCTGTAACATGAAATCTAACTATGAAATTCATACCTTTTCAACATCTCTTACCCTTTGAGTTCCTTCCTACACTGGGTTAAAAAAGGATGTGGGGTGGACATCTGGAAGCGCCTTCCAACCCCCTAAATGAGGAGGACTCCCAAGGAATTAATCCCAATTTCCTCCCAGGCTGGATTTCATGATCTTCAGAAATTCATCATTCTGTAAGATTAAATCAATTCTATAGCTCACTTCTTATCCCCACCCTAGCTCAGGAGTACATCCCAGCCTGAGCTAGGTACCCCTCTCCCTTTTCAGTTTTGTTTTCCTCCAGAGATTTCCTCCACAGATCCTTAAAGACAGGCACTGTGTAATGCCTTTTTGTTTCTTCTGTTCTTAGCCAAGCACATAGTACTTAATAATTGACTCATCTGATCTAGATGTATCTCTAGAAATGTAGCTGCTTTTATTGCAGTCCTAGTTCTTTGCTATTCCATAATAATGCATATATATATGTATATACACACACATACACACACATATATATATATGTGTGTGTGTGTACACCCTATACATATTTACCCTGCTTTATATTGATTTTAATATTTATCTTATCTTTTGTATCCCCTTTTTCTAGCAAAAAGTCTGCATCGTATTGTATCGTATCGTATCGTAAATAGTTTTGACTAAAGGCTACCTAGTGCTATAATTTGCCATCTCCATGCCTTCCTAATATTTCTGCGTAGATCTGAGAAGCCAATTTAACCCTTCTCTTATAAATGAATCCTTCCATATGCTTTAAAATCTAATCCAAACAGTGCCTACTCTAGAAACACTTCTGTTTAACTTTCTGTCCCCAAATTATGCATATACTATTTTCTGTCATACCACTCTAATATATTTCTTTTATTTTTATCTTATCTCCTGTCAGATTAGAAGCACTCTGAGAGCAGTTTGCTCTTTACTAAATTTTGCAAAATCAAGATCTTCACATAATAGTCAATAAATATTTGCTGAATTAAATTCTCTGCTTGAAGGTACCTACAAAAATAATGCACTCAAAATGAAGCTTCTGAACAAATTTTTTTTTGATAAGAGTAACTCAAGAAATAACCTTGAAATGTGAAGTACTTTGCAGACCTCTAACAAAGCAACTTAAAGAGATGGGATTTAATATTAATGCTTCCCATGATATTCTTTTTTAATGTTTCTAGCAAACTATTATTCAAATTTATGGCTGCAGCAGAACACCTTTTTTGTGTTTCTTCTCTCAAGTCATTCTGGAAAAAAAAAAAGGTTATTCACAGTATTAAGCAATTTTATATGGAAAAAATCTGTGACTGCTATCTTACAGCAAAGAGTAATAGGAAATTAACAACAGATTGGTGCATACAGAACAACAAAAAGTAATATTTTAATATCCATTAAAAAATTCCTAGGCATTGACTTTTGATAATAAGAAATCAACCCTGACTTGATCAATCTGTCTGTCTCTCTTTGAGACACTCACACACACACACACAGAGCTAAGCTATAATATACAGTCTCACCAACCCTTAGAGTATGTTTGTACATATCACTGCACTCACTATAAAGAAAAATAAGTTTTTGACTCTGGATCAGAATTTTCTTTTTATCTGTATTTCTTGCTAGTGGTACCCTTGCTAAATAAATCTAACTATCTGCTTGACTCCTTCCTATTGATTTAAGACCTATAGTGCTACCTGATCTGCTCTCGCTGCTGATTTCACTTCTTGCTTCACCATGTCCTTCCAGTCTGGACATTCCATGCTGAACCTACTCCTGCCCAAATATAAGAATGGGCTGAAATATTAATTTTTAATGATTCTAGGGATAAAAGCACAAATTTGGTGACATCAGATAAACTTCAAAGTTCCACAGAAAGGAATCAGGCTATATATAAAACATCCTGACTACGTAACATGAAATGTTTCTCATATTTAATATCAGCTTATATAATGGAACCCTGAAAATTCTCTAAATCCCTGATTTTAACCAGCTTTAACAATTAGTTGGAGGGCATGAATTGACTAAATTTAAAAACTATATTAAGTTTGATCAAATATAAAAAAAAACACTGAGATCCAAATATTCTCAAATAAACTAAATCCTAGTCACTTAGAAACTACAGAAAAATTTAGTGCATAATCATGCCCTTGAAGAATTTAAGAGCTTACCTTCTAAAATTTAGTGGATAATCATGTCCTTGAATATGAGTTTATCTTATAAGAACTGGACTGAGTCACTATAACATTGTAACATCTAATTACAAATGCTGAACCATAATTGTGAAAGGTAACCCGTAATATCCAAAAATGTCACCCTAAAACTTTAGATATTGATCAAACAAAAAAAATGCTAATTATTTCTAAATCACAAAATGACTATTCTTCATTTGAATAACTGATATTTTATTAGCATTTCACATACATTTTTTCATTTAATATAAGTTTTTAAGGGCAAAAGTCATGATCATTCACCTTCTTAATACCATAGTTATTGTATTATCATGCAATAAATATTACCTTGTGTAGGCTGATGTTCAATCATTGATGACTAAAAATGTTTTAGGAGTATTCCACATAATTAACCGAAAGTTGTCAAATGTCAGTGACACTTACTGACTTCTTTAACTACAAATGGTTCTCCTAAAATATTTTAAACAAGCAAATAAGTAATAATTTGTACCATATTTTGAAAGTGCAGATTTAGAAAATGTTTTAAATTAGCAACCTACATGTAAGAACATGTAAGAGTTGATAAAATAGGGGCAGCTTGGTGGTGCAGTGGATAGAGCACCAGCTCTGACGTCAGGAGGACCTGAGTTCAAATCTGATATCAGACATTTAATACTCTCTAGCTGTGTGACCCTGCAAGTCACCTAACTCCAATTGCCTCAGCAAAAAAAAAAAAAAAAGTTGATAAAATAGCTAATTTGGACTTAATTTTTAAGCTATACTAATCAAAACAAATGCATGCTAATTTGATCAAACTAAAAAATATGACTATGCATATTATGAACTCATTTCCTTTTGCCATTCCAAAGCAATAATATAAACTCTTCAAAAAGAAATAATGAGGGGCAGCTAGGTGGCATAGTGGATAGAGCACCAGCCCTGAAGTCAGGAGGACCCGAGTTCAAATCTGGTTTCAGACACTTAACATTCCCTAGCTGTGTGACCCTGGGGAAGTAACTTAACCTCACTTGCCTCAGCAGAAAAAGAAATAATGAAAAAATGAAAACAATTTAGTAATTTACAATTTACTATTTTTAAAATATGCTTGCACATGCATTTTTTTTTAATACTTGAGTTAGAATAACAGTAGAACTGTTAGGTCAGATCTAGATCACAGGAGAAATTAAGAATAACCTTACCACATCAGTCAAGTGTCCTAATATTTAAATTCTGTAAATACAAAAAGGGACTGATCTTTCAGTAATTTACGATTCCTCTCCTTCCCATCATTTTTTAAATGCTAAAGTATTTTTTGGAGTAAAAAGAGAACTTCTTCGAAGTTCTATGAAGTTGAATATGGAATATTTGTTGAATATTCAACAAAAAACAGACACTAGCAAATTAATATATATTCCCCTCAATGAGTAACTTACTCCCCCCCAAAAAAAAGGAGGGGAGAGGGAAGGTTCCAAGATTCACACATGCAAAACAAAGTATTTTGCTGGCTTAATTAGCTAAAACCATCCTATGCAAAAAAGCATAGAAAAAATACTGTTCCCACCTATAATACTTCTAGTTGATTTACTGCCACTGTTGATAGTGGACACTTTTTAATTTCATTTCTAGACCCAAAGAATTTCTTTGGCAAGGCAATTCAAAGAAATATCATAAGTCCAGTTTAAAAAAGGAATAAATTGGTTTCCTGTAAAAATACAGGGCAAAAGAAAATAAGTAATTCCAGAAAATGGAGAATATAGATTGTTTTTAAAGCCTAAATAGTCAAATATATTCTCTTATTCAAGTAGGAAAAACAATTGACAGTATCTTGTCCCTCCTTCAAAGCACTCTTGAAAGCAAAACTATTTCAAACCAATAAACTAATTATTTTCTTCTACACAAAATCTTAAGTGATTTCTACTGAAAACAGCAAAAGTTCGTAACATGTTCTCAAACCACTAAAGCTGCCTTTTTGCCTGTATCTTTATATCATCTAACTCTCAGCTTCTTCAATTGTGGTTCAGGACTCCATATGGGATCTTGCAGCAAAATGTCAGGGTCACAAAATTATGATTTATTATCAACAAGTGTTATGTATTCCTATTTTATATTCTAATGTACTAATGAAAAGGGGCTGCAAATGAAAGTAGTTTTAAAAAGAACTACTCTAATTTACTTGTAATTGTAGAATGGAATTAACTTTCCAAATACTTCTGTTCTTCAAGCCTTCTTTTAAAATTCAAGCATAATAAAATCACCTTTGTCTCTAGAAATAGAAGTTAAAAAAATTTTTTTCTTATTTATTTTAATATTCTGGGTTTTTTGTCCCAGCCCTCACTGAGAAAGTATGTTATCAATAATACATACAAAGTCATGCAAAATATATTTCCATGTTAGCCCTATCACTTCCCCCCAAAAATTTCCATATTAGTCATATGGCCCCAATGCACCCCAAAAGAAGATAGGAAAATTATACTTTAATTTGTAATAAGTTAATCAGTTTCCTCTTTGGACGTGGGTAGTATTTTTTATCATTGATTTTTGTTTTCTCCACGTATAAAAATTAAAAAGGTAATTATAATAGGAGTCTCCTTAAGAGAAAGTATTAATTCATACCAGACTGATCTTAGACTTTCTTTTCTGACATTATCAGATGAAAAGAAATGCCTTTGATATAATATAGCTAGATTTCAGAAAGGCAAATGCCCAACTCTTTTGAGTATTTTCAAAGGTGAAGATGGAGACAAACTAGATCAAAGAGTAGTTTCAAACTCAAATAGAAAAGGATTCGGGCAGGGAGCAGAGACTTAGAAAACCACAAATTAACATTGTTACATTATTTTTATTGTTTTATTGTTTACATTATTTTTTATTTATTTTGTTAAACATTTCCTAATTACATTTTAATCTAGTTGGGATGAAACTCTGGACTTTTTCAGGTTACTAAATCTAAATATCTACTAAAGATTGGATTGTAGTGAAATTTTAACTGGCTGAATAAGTGCTCTGTGCTCAGTATTACATAGAAAGAAGTCTCTGGAGGCTGTTGGAACTTTGTTTTATTCACTATTTATATCTAAAAGTTGAATAAAGGCATAGATGGCATATATAATAAATTTTCAAAGAATAAAGCTGGAAAAGACAGAAAATGCTCATTGACAGAATAATAATCCAATAACTCAACCAAGAGAAAGCATTCCATGAAGCAGGCATAGAATTAGGGGAGACAAAGAAATAAGAAATGAAAGGTCATGTTTAGGGAACAGGCCTAGTGCTTAAAGTAATTTGAAATAAAGCTGAAAAGATATGTTAGTGCCAAATAGTGCCAAAAATTTCTGAATAGCTAACTAAAGGAATCTGGACTTTGTCCCCTAGGCAGCAACCAATTGAATTATTATAATAGCCTAGAGAAGAAGGAGTAAGGGCCTATACTAGTCAAGTTGGCAGTGGAAATCAACAGAAGGTTGTAAGGTAGTGTCGTCAGTTCCCCTTCCATTTTGGGTTAATGTGGTAGAAATGATGCTAGAGATCATCAACCACCAAGATATCCCTTGTATACTAGGTGTCCACAACTTCATTCTCCCTTCCAATTCTGTAACAGGAGAAGCTATCTGACTCTTTATAAAATAAGGGTCAGACTTTCTTGGTTGCAGCACTTTCAAACATTTCTAGCAGGGAAAGATACTGCATTACTCCTAAGAGGATGAAGCTGAAAATAAACATATGGATACATGTGAAAATATGATCTGTATCAGGAGGGCAGGCTCCCATTATTTCATAACTTGCTAGCTGAGAAGAGAGTAGTTGGCCTAACGATTCTGTTCCTACTTTTCTTTCCTTTCCTTCAGTTGGTCCAAGAGAATTCTGGACCATCCTGCTGGATTTGCCTGTAGATCTGAATCCAAGACTTAAGTCGGTGAAGTGACAAGCAGGGCTTTGCTCTTTCCTCCTCTTTCCTGTACTTTACATTATGAAGTTTACCTTAATTCTAAAAAGATCCTACTGGATTTTAAATAGGCATTACAATAATTAATCAAACTAATATTTAGAGAAATAAACTATGCTTTATATGTTTATGACAATTACTCTGGTTTGATTACATAAAATTAGTAAACTTAAATGTTGCTTAGCCAGCTAACAATTATGGTTTTGGCTTTGGGAATTCAACTTATATAGACTGAATTGGTATGATAAGCTAGGAATTATCCTACAGAATATCAGAAACTTGTTCTGATAGTACCTATTAAAAAGCAAAACTGCATCTATTTTATGGTTTCAGTTTAGGTAGCACACAAAAAACATACCAAAATATCCCAACAGTCCTTATACCTCAAAAGATTAAGGAAAAAGCAGATTCAGCTGGAAATTACAGGTTGCTTCCATTTCTAGGGAGACTCAACTGATAAAATACGTGGGAAGAGGGAAAAATGACTTCGGTGTTCAATAAAAATCAACAATATTAAGCACCTACTAGGCACAAGAGATTATTCATGGAACTAAGAATATGAAAACCAAAACCAAAACTCTTAGTGCCTGCCCTCAAGGAATTTACATCCTATTAAGGGAGAAAGGAAATGTACAAAGATAAATTATTACAAAGCATATACAAAAATTCTATAAAGTAATTTTAAAAAATAGGAAGCATTAACAATTGTGGAGGGGGGAAGAGGAGACAGAATCCAAAAAAAGCATCAAATTAAAAGTGACATCTAAGCTATCCAAGAAACAGATATGAGGGAGGCATGCATTCAAACATGCAGAACCCCTGTTCAGACCGCAGAGGTAGAAGCTGTATGTAAAAAACAGGTCAGTTTGACAGAAATGAAAACTGTAGAAGGATTCTTGGCAAAGCTACTATGGATTAGGGGTACAAAATGATATATTTAAATAATCATTTCTGAATTTGCTTTACTCACTATACCTCTTTGTTAAAATTTCAAGCTTTTATTTTCAAGGGGGAAAGGAAATAAGTAGCAATGAGAAGGGGGAAAAATGTCAGTGGAAACTTTAAAAAATACACAGAAGTGAACAAAAGGAAGTTCAGAATAGGACATAGGCAAGAAGGATAGTGTTATCATGACAAACAATTTTTGAATTGGATGTCACAGAAGTTCATATTTTCACATATAATCCTCATCTATAACATATATATATACATATATATAATGAAATGCCCATGTTTATTAAGTTCATAATATTTTAAAAGGGTAAAAAAGAATGTGTTTGTTGGTGATGTAAATTATAAAAACAGGAACCTGATTGTGGAAGACCCTAAATGTTAGAATAAAATACAAAATCTTTAGCCTATCTAGTGTCAATAGGTAACCACCAAAGATATTTGAGAAGGGATGGAGAGACAATCAGATCTGTATTTAGGGATTATCAATTTCAGCAACTGTGTAGAGAATGACTTAGAGAAAGGAGAAGTTGGAAGCATTAAGACCAATTATAAGGATATTTACAATGGGTACATAGAAAGGAATACTGCCAAAATTACTTAAGAGAATGGCAATTTCAACAGGAACAGGAAAGTTAGAGGAAAGAATATGCTTGAGAAGAGAAGATAATGAATATGGGTTTAAATGTCTAGAGTTTAAGGGAAAGCAGGACATCCTGGTAGAGCTGAAGGACAGAAGCTGTCCATGGATTATTTATGCCTGGAGTTGTACTTTCTTGCTTAAGTTTGGTTTCCCTAAAATTAGTTTGTCCCATATCTAATGTAGGAGTTACATTAGTTTCCCTTGGGATATAAGAAGGTGAGGCTCAAGACCAGTTTGACAAACAACATTCCCATTTTTGGGAGCTGGAAAGAATGGGCCAAGTGACTGCTGATTTTCACTTATTCCTTTGTATTTTTCAGTCAGCATCTTTACCTTTAAATTACTTTTATTACCTTGCAATTTAAAATAAGAAACTGATCAGCATCAGTTTGGACTGCTAGGTAAACCAGGAAATATTAGGTGCAGACAGCATACAAACCAAGAGACCAAGAATGGTACTATATATATTGTA
This sequence comes from Myrmecobius fasciatus, assembly GCA_023553655.1. NCBI lineage: Eukaryota > Metazoa > Chordata > Mammalia > Dasyuromorphia > Myrmecobiidae > Myrmecobius > Myrmecobius fasciatus. Next base: position 490,812 of record JAJPUD010000029.1, read on the forward strand.
TGTAGAACATTTTTGCTAAACTGGAGATAATGGATTAGCTTATTTACCATATTCTAAATAATTATAACTTTGAGTGACGATTCAAATACATGTGAGTATTTTATAGGATTCATTATTTGACCAAAAGAACTAGAAATGGTAGTATTCAAGATTACCATTGCTTGTTTCTAATCCCTGAGACCTTGTTGGGACCAACCCCAGAAGTAACACTGAAGTAAAAAGGGAAAGAAGCATATTATTTGAAAGAATGGTTATATAAAAGTAATGGAACATATCATGAAGAACAGAAAAATACCAAAATAAAGAGTGAGTAGTGAACCCAGCACCGAGTGCTACAGAAAGATTAGAAAAATGAGAAATAAGAAAATGCCATAAGAATTGATAATAAGATTATTAGTGACCTTTAAGAATAGTTTCAGTTCAAGTATTTTAACATAATTAACATGTAGTGGATATCCTGCCATCTAGGGGAGGGGTAGGGAGTAGGGAGGAAAAATTTGTAACAGAAAGCTTTGTAAGGGTTAATGTTGAAGAATTACCCATAGATGTTTTGCAAATAAAAAGTTTTAATAAAAAATAAAAAAGTTTCAGTAAAGTGGTAAAACTAAAAACCAGATGGCCAACAAAAGCAGAGAGAACACAGTCAATTTATTCATAAAGTCTGGCAATGACAAACAGAATGATAGATCAGGGCATTAGAATATTCTCTCAAAAAATCTCTCAGGCATCCATATTTTCTCTTCTAATTCCACTGCAACCAGCCTAGCCTAGATGATGGGCCTATTTTTTCATACAAACTAATGCAATGGTTTAACTTGTCTCCTTACCTTATTATAATAATAATAGGATCATATTGATAACAAACTTATTTACTATATAGATATGATTTGATATATAATTGCTTAAAAAAAAAAAGCTTCAATAATCACCTGCTGCTTACCAAATAAACTCTAAACTCTTGAATCTGGCATTCAAGGTCCCCTACAATCCAATTCCAACCTGTTCTCACTTCTTATTACTCTTTTCATAAAAAACACAATCTAGCATGGTCACCATTCCTCTTCCCACCCCCTTGCTTTTATTTATGCTATTCCATATACCCATAATGTCTTTATGATGTATCCATCTTCTCTATGTACTACCTTCCACCATCACAACATACTTACATTCTTTAATACTCATCTTAATTACAGCCATCTTCATGTAGATATCCCTTATCTCCCAGCTGAACAAATTCTTCCTTCTCAGGGCACTGAATGTATGACACATATATTTAGGTCCTGTATATATTATAATTCTGTAAATACAGTATTTTCCTGGCTAAAGTTTAAGATCTTTTGTGGTATAGTCTCTTCAAACATATGCTTAATGTTTACTTAATATTAAATAGATGAAGATAAGCTAATGTCAATAATCTGACATCCTCTTGGACAAGCAATATTCCTGAGATTTTTTTCTTAGATTCTACTCCAAACAATGTCAAATCTGTTTTTTAAATATCAACAATAACAAAATGAAAATTAAACAGTGAATGTTTTTCTAAGTTATGCTATGATTTATGTTAATTGTAACTAAAACTTCACTTTCTTGCTATTTATACACAACTTAAATTGCACAGCTTTCTGCATGTGCATCTTTAACATAAAAAGTTGAGTGATCTCTTTGTAAGAAACATAACATAAGTGTTACAAAGAAAATTATGGGAAAAAAAAATCAATCCTCTTCTCTGGCTCTCTATTGTACAAAAGTAAGATCCAAAAGGATCAGGCAGCTAGCCCACAGTAGCAAATGTAATAATCAGCAAAGAAGGGACAAGGCCAGGCTTTTCATTCATACCACGATGCTTCAGGCACACATAAAAGTATAACAGACTAGTAAACTATAGTAAGTCCCTATTGGTACAAATAATGAAGACTATGAAGTAGTCACTCATTCTATTATAGTAAACACGCTAATCCTGTTATATCCTCCAAAGTGTGGCAAAACAGTGTTCTATGTACAACAGATTTTTACAATCAAGTAGAAAAGGCAGGATCTATATGACTACCAAGAGATCATAAGTGACAAATGAAACACCCTAAGAATGAGATCTGAACACTATAGGAAAAGAGAATAAAGATAAATAAACCTATGCTTTCACCACACCTTTCACAGGCCCAGGGCAGGGACTAGATAAACCATTTGGGCCCTTGGGTGAAAAAAGGTACGGTGGCAGAATATGGCATATTTAGAGAACAAAGAACTACACTAGCTTAAGATAATTCCAATTAGGGAGTGATGGGAGATAAATTTTGAGAAAGAGGCTAGAACCATATTTAGGATGATCTAGAATGTCAAGTAGGGACTTCTGTCATAATCCTGTAGGAAGCAGAAGAATCTTCAAAAGCTGAAGGTGACATGGTTAAATAATTGCCATAACAAGGCATCCAAATCTCTAGCTGCAGGGTATAAAATGGATTACAGGTTTGAACATTTATTCAAATGCTTTAGTTCATTTCCAAGAGTTTCAATAATTTATCTTACAAGCATAGTACCTAAAGACAGTTCATTATCTCAAACTACATTATGACAGTGTCTTATTTTACAGAATGACAGTTTGCTGACTTACCCAGCAAGTGTCACTTTGCTTTTAATTATAATTTGTGATTCATGTACAGGTTGAGGTGTCACTCAATTAAAACAAAATTCACACTGCTGTACTCCTTTCCCCTTATACTTTGAAAAATATACTTTATAAGCCTAATGGCAGCATGCCTTGTCCATACCCACATTTATTTTACTATTAGTGATCAAGAATCATAAAAAACAAAGATCATTCACAGCCATTCCCAAACACCAACCAAACTGCAGAGATCAAACATTTAAAGGGCCCAAAGAATACTTCACAATTTATCATCTAAGTCCCTAAAAAACTGTTATTATAACATCAATGACAATATAAAATTGATTAATTATAAAATCCAGATAAGTCTTTAAGATGTCTGAGTTCAGAATTAGAATCATTGATTTGTTTGGAGTATTTTGTTGGATTTAAAAGATTTGGGAGGAAGTCTAGGTAGAAACCAAAGAGAAGGGCAGGGAAAAAAGCATCCTACTCTCTCCTTGAGTAGAGAAGACTTCTGTTCTATTTATTGTTCTGTTTTATCTTCCCTCAGTCTTATATCACCAAATACCTGGTGAACATTCCACCTAGATACCCTTTAAGAATCTCAAACTCAACCTGATAAAAATAAGAGTTTATTGCCAAGGTTCCTATTTCTAATAGAAGGTTCCAGTTCTCTGGACTGCAGAACTGTTGATTTCCTCATTCTTCCTGATCCAGACATCCAAAAGCATTTGCCAGATCTTGTCATTTCTTTCTCTGCTATGTCTCTTGCATATATAGCACCTTCTCTCCATTTACAACACTACTACCACCCTAAATGAGTTGCCAATATCCTATCTCCCCAATTATTACAACATTCGAGTAATTGGTCCCTCTATCTCAAGTTATTCTAATCAATCCCCCACGTCATTCCAAAATGTTCCTTCTAAAGTTTAGTTCTAAAACTTCAGTGACTCCTTATTATCTCTAGGATCAAATATAATATATCTATCTATATATATATATGACATATAAATTTTTCCAATAACCTATCTTTCCAGCCTTCTTAACTTCTTCATACACAGTACGTTGCTTCCCATCTCTGTGCCTTCACATTGGTTGTCCATAAATACTCAGCTAAAGGCATCCTTGCTTTCTAAGTCTTTCTTTCAATCAATCAACCAACAAGTATTTTTGTACCAGATAGGGTGCCAGAAACTGGACATTTAAGTGCAAAAACAAAATATTTACTCAGAACTTACAAGTACATGTATAAATATACATATATATATGCACATATATATATATGTATATGTATAGCATAAATATAAAGGCAACTAAGTGGCATAGGGTGCTAGATTTAAAGTGAAGAAAACCCTTACTAGCTGTATGATAATGGACAACTATCTGGATTTCTCTTGATTTTAATTTGTCATCTATAAAATAAGGTAATAATAATATTTCCCAGGGTTATTATGAAGATAAAATGAGATAAATTCTGCAAAGTGCTGTGTAAATCTTTGAAAAAATACAAAAATGTATATAACAGTTGGAAGATAGTTTGGTAAGGAGAGTAATAGCAATAGAGGGGAACAGGAAAGGCTTCATGAAGAAAAATTATGACATTTGACCTCTGTAAAAAAAAAAAAAGGAATTCTCACAGGAAGGGAAAAAGCAAGTGTATTTCAAGCATATTAGGATAGTCAGTGCAAAAATGTAGAAAAGGAGATGGAGTGCTGGGTTTGTGGAAAAGAAAGAAAAGAAGCAGGAGAGAGGAGGTAATGGCAAATAAGAGTGGAAAAATTAGGCTTGGGGTGCCTGGTTGCATAGGCCTTCAAAAGCTAAAGTTAAGAGTTTATATACCAAAAGAAGCAACTGGAATTTATTATATAGATGAGTCACTTAATGACATGAATATATTTAGGGAAAATTACTTTGGCAGCATTGTGTTAAATAAAATGGAGTCCAAGAAGACTTGAAGCCCCCCCAAAAAAAGAGACTAAAATAGGCAGTAGCTATGTGAGTAAAAAAAAGGGGGGGGAGTCAAATGTGAGTGATAGTAAGAAGGTAAAAATAGCAATATTTAACAACTGTCTTAGATGAGTGGGAGTAGAGTTCATAGCAATGCCAAATTACAAACCTACCTATTTGAGAAAATGGAAGACAAAAACAAAAAAATTAGAATAGAAAGAAAAGATAATGTCTTATTTTGGACAAATTGAGTCTAGATGTCTCTGGGATATCCAATAAGAAATGTCCATTAGGAAACTGGTGATGAAAGCTTTTGGGATAAGTGCTCACTATTCCACAAAAATTGCTGGGAAAATTGAAAACTAGTATGGAAAAAATTAGGGCTTGACCCACACCTAACACCACATACTAAGATAAGATCTAAATGGGTTCATGACTTGATATAAAGAGTGATATTATAAGCAAATTAGAGGAACACAAGATAGTTTATCTCTTAGACCTGTGGAGAAGGAAGGAATTTGTGTCCAAAGAAGAATTGGAACTCTTAATTGACCAGATGGATAATTTTGATTATTTTAAATTAAAAAGTTTTTGCACAAACAAAACTAATGCAGACAAGATTAGGAGGAAAGCAATAAATTGGGAAATCATTTAAGGGCTCTGATAAAGGCCTCATTTCTAAAATATATAGAGAATTAATTGCCTCATATTTATAAGAATTCAAGCCACTCTGCAATCAATAAATGGTCAAAGGATGTGAACAATTTTCAGATGATGAGATTAAAACTATTTCTAGTCATATGAAAAGGTGATCCAAATCACTATTGATCAGAGAATTGCAAATTAAGACAACTCTGAGATACCACTACACACCTGTAAGATTGGCTAAGAAAACAGGAAAAGATAAAGACAAATGTTGGAGGGGATGTGGGAAAACTGGGACATTGATGCATTGTTGGTGGAACTGTGAAGGAATCCAACCATTCTGGAGAGTAATTTGGAGCTATGCTCAAAAAGTCAAACTGTGCATACCCTTTGACCCAGCAGTGTTTCTATTGGGTCTACATCCCAAAGAGATCTTAAAGGAGGGAAAGGGACCCACATGTGCAAAAATGTTTGTGGCAGCCCTTTTTGTAGTGGCTAGAAACTGGAAACTGAGTGGATGCCCATCAATTGGAGAATGGCTGAATAAATTATGGTATATGAATGTTATGGAATATTATTGTTCTGTAAGAAACGACCAACAAGATGATTTCAGAGAGGCCTGGAAAGACTTGCATGAACTGATAATGAGTGAAATCAGCAGAACCATGGCAACATGGAAACAATAAGTCTATATGATGATCAATTCTGAAGGACATGGTTCTCTTCAATAATGAGATGTTTCAAACCAGTTCCAGTTGTTCAGTGATGAACAAAGCCATATACACCCAGGGAGAGGCCTGTGGGAGCTGAGTCTGGACCACAACTTAGCATTTTCACACTTTCTATTGATGTTTGTTTACATTGTTTTCCTTCTCAGGTGTTTTTTTTTTCCCTGTACAGCAAGATAACTGTATAAATATATATACACATATTCAATCAATCAAATATTTTAACATAATTAACATGTGTTAGACTTCTTGCCATCTAGGGAAGGGGGGGGGTAGAAGAGAAAAATTTGTAACAGAAAGTTTTGCAAGGGTCAATGGTGAAAAATTACCTATGCATATGTTTTGCAAATAAAAAGCTTTAATAAAAAAAAAAGAAAAAAAAGGAAACTGGTGATGGAGGACTGAAGTTCAAAATAGATTCTGGATAGATAGACAGATGGATAGATGGGTAGATAGATGGAGAAAGAAAGAGAGAGAGAAAGAAAGAGAGAGAGAGAGAAAGAGAGAGAGAGAGAGAGAGAGAGAGAGAGAGAGAGAGAGAGAGAGAGAAAGAGAGAGAGAGAGAGAGAGAGAGAGAGAGAGAGGTAGATGTATGGATAAATGTAGATATATATATAGCACCCATAGTTGGATATGATTTGGAGGCTGAGCCAGCAAGGATACTGAAAAAGACTAGCTAGACTAATGAGAAGGCAAGCAGGAAAGAGTAGTGTCAAAGAAAACCAAAGGACAGAATATCCAGGGAGAGGTTAATCAAAAGGTCAAATGCAGCAAATAGGTCAAAAAAGATCATCTGATTGGGCAGAGTAGGCATCACTGGTCACTTTGCAAAAGGCAGTTTCAGCTGAGTGATGAAAATGGAAACCAAAAGTGTCAGTAGAAAGCCCACCTCTCCTCCCTCATCCCCCCAGCTTCCTAATACAAGACTTCCCTACATCTACAATTCAGCCAAACTAATCTCTCTTCCTTACCCATGGCACACAATTTCCCATTTCTATGTTCTTTGCCTTGCCCCATGTCTGTAATGAAATCTCTTCTCACAACCACCTCCCAAAATCTCTTTTACTTCCTTGAGATACACTCAAGTATCTTCTACAAAAGCTCATTGGCTACTTGGTATTTTATTCATCTTGTCCTTAAATTATTTCATTATTCTGTACATATCTATCACATAAGCTCACTGGAAACAGATTTTTTTTTTTTTGTCTTTCCCTAGCACAGTGCTTAGCAAAGAGCAGGCAGTTAATAAACACTTAATGATTGACTTCTAAGGGAAAGAGACATTTAGTTCCATTCACCTTCTATCAGAAAACCAAATCTATCCCTCATTTCAATATCTTAAAATTTAAAAGCTGGAGTGGACTTTAGGAATGACTCTGCCCAAGCCCTCTGTTACACATAAGGAAATAGGCCAAAAAGGGAACATGACTTTTCCATCTCAGGAGATTATTTAACCATTATTGGAAGGTTAAGAAAACTGAATCAGAGAGAAAGTCCTAACAAAAGATTAGATTCTGAGAGACCCCCCAGAAGCCTCCCTAACAAGGCTGATTAAATAATAATAGGTTTTCCTGAGGCTTCTTTGGAACTAGGCAGTATTTGCCTTGTATTTTGTTCTAGAAATTTTTTTCCTGTTCTCTCAGTCTAGCATAATACCTCAAAAAGGCAGATTCAGCCTTTTGAAAATAAGCAAAAATATTTAGAAAATATGTATAGCAAGTATAATCTCCCTAACTTTTTCCAAGACCACTAACGATGTAAGTCAATATAATAGTAATTACTTATTTGGCAACAGTATCTTCTAATATATATATACATACATATATATATATATATATATATATATACACACAAATTGCCCTCACCTCAAAAAAAAATTACTTGGATTTGTAAATTGATATTGCCTTTTACTAGATACTTAATTCCAATAAAACTATAAGGTTCACTTTGTCACTATGACACAAATCCTTTTGACACAAATTCAATTTCTGTGGCAATAACATATTGCATTAGTTTCATTTTTTTATATTTTATGACACATAATAATGGCATAAACCTAATCTGTCATTTATCTTTATTCTAAGTTAAAACTATATTGTATCATCTTGATAACATTAGTTTATACTACTCAGTGATAATTACTTATCATTAATGAGAACATGATCACTAAAACACAAACATAAATGACATCTGATATTTACAACAAGCAATTTTTCAAAAACTAACACACAATAAATATTTCCTTTTTAAGACCACTTCCTGCACAAAGCCTAACCTTCCAAGTGTCTCTTAAATTGCCCACTCCCATCCTTTTAAATATTCCACTAACCAAATGCCCTGACCTACCATTTATATACACCTTACTCTCCACTCTAATGAGGTTTAGGTTTCATGCCTGTCCTGCCATACCTTCTTCAATTTATTGGTTCAGTAACAGACCATCACAACAAGAGCAAGTGTCACAATAAGGCACATAACATAAATTTTACAGTATATCATAGTCTATTAAATATTTTGTTGCTAAAAATATTCTAATCATTATCTGAGATTTCAGCAATTTGTAATCTTTTTGCTGGTAGAGAGCTTTATCTCAGTGTTGATGGATGAATGGTGGTTACTAAAGGTTGGGGTGATTGTAGTAATTTCTTTAAATAACTTTAACAATAAAGTTAGCCAAATAGATTAATTCTTACTTTTGCTTGAACACTAAAAGGCCATTTATAGGGTTATTTATTGGCCTAATTTCAATATTGTTGTATCTCAGGGAAGAAGGAGCCCCAAAGAGATGGGGAGAATTGGTGGAGCAGTCAGAACACATACAATATTTAACAATTAAATTTGCCATTTTATGTGGTGTTCCAAAACAATTAAAACAGTAACATCAAAGATCACTGCTCATATTTCATCTTAGCAGATATAATAATAATGAAAAAGTTTAAAATATTGTGAGAATTACCAAAAAATAACAGAGACAATATGAGCCCATGCTGTTGGAAAAATGACACCAATAGATTTGCTTGATGCAGGATTGCTACAAACCTTCAATTTGCTGGGGGGAAGGGAAGGGGGAAATCCTCAATAACTATAAAGTACAATAGAACAAGGTGCAATAAAATGAGGTATGCTTGTACCTATGTTCTCTCAGAATCTATCTGTTTTCCTTCCATACAGAAAGTGTTTTAATATATTGTTTAATAAATGTTTATTGTAATTTCCACTCCACTTCCATCTCCAGTGTAGTATGGAGTTCCATTTATACAGGAAACTTCTAGGTATGTGAATCCACAAACAAGCACAATTGATTAATGTCAGTAGGTCAGTAAGGGGATTTGAAGCCATATCCTCCAGACTCAAGAACTAGAAGATAAGAAAAATAATTAGGTTAAAGGTGAGATGCAAAGATCTATTGAATTCAATGACCTCTGAGCTCCCTTATAATTCTAAGATTCAGAGAACTTTTCCTTATCTGGGATTATAAAAGAATTCAGCGTCTTGGTTAGGTACTTCCTAAATCAATCACTGGTTTCCAAATGTTTTTGATTCTTCTCAGTTAAAAAAAAAAAATCTGAACATATACCAAATGAATATTTTACTCAAGTCTTATAATCGTGTACATGTATGACCATATAATCATATGCATTATAAATACAAAATATTATAAATACAAAAACATTATAAATACAACATTTGATCCTGAAGTCAAAAAGGACCCTACTGGATTGTACTCAGTAAAGAAGTGACCTGATCAGAAGTGTGCTTTAGGAGAATTATCTTGGCAGCTGTGTGATGGATGGATTAGAAAGGAGACAAATGTGGTATTTAGGAGGATATGGCAACAGTCCACAAGTAAGAGAATTTAAAAGGAGTGGTAGTTGGAGATGTGTTATAGAAGTAAATTCAACAAAATTTGGTGACTGGGAAAGGTTGAGGTTGTAGACTTGGATGACTGAAGGATGGTGGTGTCCTCTAAAGAAAATAAGCATGGCTGAATAAATTAGGTATATGAATGTCATGGAATATTATAGTTCTGTAAGAAACGACAAGCAGGATGATTTCAGAGAGGCCTGGAGAGACTTCCATGAACTGATGCTAAGTGAAATGAGCAGAACCAGATCATTATACATGGGAAAAAGAAGATCAGTTCTGATAAACATGGTTCTCTTCAACAATGAGGTGATTCAAATCAGTTCCTATTGTTCAGCAATAAAGAAAGCCATATATACACCTAGGGAGAGGCCTACCAGATCTAAGTGTGGACCACAACATAGCATTTTAACACTTTCTGTGAATGTTTGCTTGCATTTTTTTTCTCTTTCTAGTTGTGATTTTTCTTGTGCAGCAAGATAACTATATAGATATGTATACATATATTGGATTTGTTATGTATTTTAACATATTTAACATGTATTAGACTACCTGTCATCTGGGATGGGGGTGGGGGGAAGGAGGGGGAAAATCTGGAACAAAAAAAAAGGTCAATGTAGAAAAATTAATTGTGTTCTGTAAATAAAAGGCTTTAATTTTTAAAAAAAGAGAGAGAAGAATGAGGGAAAAAAAGAGGGAAAAGATAATGAGATCTGATTACAAATCATTCATTTCCATTTCTCTTATCAGACTCATGCTATTCCACCCAAAAGGAAAAAGAAGGTAGGGCTGGAGTTTTTACTTCTGAGTCAGAATAGTCACAGCTAGCTGATCTAAAAGATAGTCTTTATACCTTGGGGGGCTATGGCAGTGTCCAGCAGTAACTAGATGTTCAAGAATAAGGAAGACAGTCATTTTATTAGAGTCAAATCTCATAATCATCTATTAAAAGCTCCCCTATCCTCTGATTGTTATCACATACTCCTTGATACTGATATAAATAAGATACACTAATAGTTCAAAAAAACACAGTATCACAAGCATTACATAATCAAAATCTTCAAGATCATTTCCAACTCTAAGTTGGAAATCTAAAGTTCCAGATGCACTGGTACACAAGTAAATAGCATTCAATTAATAAGTCGAAGGGAGTAGGGAGTAAGAGGTATAAACAGACACTTTAATTAAACTACTACAGGACAGCTAAGTAGCACAGTGAATAGAGTGCCAATCCTAAAGTCAGGATTCAAATCAAGTTGCAGACAAGTCTCAGCTGTGTGACCCTAGCCAGGTCAGTTAACCCTGTTTGCCTCAGTTCCTCATCTGTAAAATGGAGAAGGAAATGGCAAAAAAGAAGAAAATTCCAAATCAGGGTCACAAGAGTGGGAAACAATCCAAACATCACCACCATCCCACAACAAGCTGCTACAAAGTGCCAGGCACTGTGCTGGGATTAAAAAAAAAAAATATTAAAAAGATAGAGTGTCTTGTTCATGGAAGAGTAAGGAGGCCTGTGTCACTCTATCAAAAAGTATATGGTACACAGTCAGGTATAAGAAGGCTGGAAAGGTAGGAGAGGACTTATAAAGAGCTCTGAATGTCAGGTTTTCATATCTCATCATGAAGGTGACAGGGAACCACTGGGAGTTTACTGAATGGAGGGATGACATGGTTATATATGTATTTTAGGAAAATTACTTAATGGAACAGGGAGAGACTTGAGGCTGGCAGACCCACTAACAAGCTACCACAATAGCACAAGGCATGAGATGATGAGGGTAAGTGCCAGAGTGGTGCCAATGATAAAGGGGAGAAAGGGGCATATTCAGGAGATGTTGTAAAGAGAAAATTGAGAGGCCTTCCCAATAGATTGGATATTGGATATTGAGGATGAGAGACAGTAAGGAGTTGAGGACAACACCAGGTTGGGGGACTGGAAGGATGATACTGCCCTCTACAATAAAAAGGAAGTTGAAAGAGGTTTTAGGGAGAACGATAATGAATTCAGTTTTGGATATGTTGACTTTATGAGACATTAAATCTGAGATGTCTAAAAGGCAGTTTGAGATGTGAGATTAGTGGTCAAATAACAGGGGAGGATAGGCAGATTTGAGTGAGAATCATAAATAGAAATGGTAAATATATGGGAGCTGATGAAATCACCAAGAGAAATAGCAAGGAGAGAGATAAGAAGGCCCAATGGAGCCCTTTTGATAGAGAGCATCATCTGGATGAGGACCTATCAAAGGAGATGGAGAAGGATTGGTAAGAGGAAGATGAACCAGGAGAGTGGCTTCCTAAAATCCAGAAGGAAAAAGAGTATCAAGGAAAAGGAGGGTGAACAACATTGTCAAAAACTATGAGAGGTAGAGGAGAATGAGGCCTTAGAAAAAACTGGGAGCAGCTAGATGGCACCTAGATGGCACAGTGGATAGAACAGCAACCCTGGAGTTAGGAGGTTCTAAATTCAAATCTAGTCTCTTTCACTTACTACTTCTTAGCTGTGTGACTATGGGCAAGTTCCTTTATCCCAAATGCCTTGCAAAAGCAAAAACAAACAAAAAAAGGCCACTGGATTTGGCAATTAAGAGATAACTTTGAAGAGAACAGTTTCAATGGAATGATGGAGTCAGAAGCCAGATTATAAGGAGTTATAAGGAGCTATCTATTATGGAAACATCCTTTTCAAGGATTTTAGTCACAAAGGGCAAAAGGACTGGGCTAAATACTTAACAAATATTATCTAGCATTAGCAGTAACAATATTTATATAGCTCTTTAAAGTTTCCAAAGCTATTTATTTATTTACATTATCTAAATGGGTTCCCAAAACAATGCTGTGAGCTTAGCACCATAATTATTATTACCCACATTTTACAGATACGGTAGGATTACAACTACTTTGAGAAGTCAGTCACACTCCCCAAGTCTCAATTTCTTTATCTATAAGCAGAGATTGTTATACTACCCATTTCAAGAGCTGTTGAGCTTTAGAAATATGAGCTATTAAGATTACATGATCAGCAAAATGGTTTTCGGTATAAGATCTCTCAATGAAAAAAAAATTTTTTTTTTAATGTGCCCAATTTTTCCCTTGAGGCAATTGGGGTTAAGTGACTTGCCCAGGGTCACACAGTTAAGAAATGTTAAGTGTCTGAGGCTAGATTTGAACTCAGGTCTCCTGACTTCAGGGCTAGTGCTCTATCCACTGCACCACCTAACTGCCTCCAAACATTTAGCAATTAAAATTTCATCAAGAAAACACACACACACACACACATCTTCAGAAATACCTCAAGGACCAAACTACAGATCTCATCCAAACTGGTGCTCTCCACCTTTCCCACAATACAAAGAAACTAAAAGCCCTGTGTTATTGGTCCTGTTCCCTGAGAGCAAATAACTCAATATAAACACAACATATTCTGTAATAGAACAAGATCAGCCACAGCTAATGATGGAAAGGGGATAGAACTGAGAAAGGAGTCACCATAGTGCAAAAGATTTGTAGAGGAGAATTTCCATGGAATTCTAAGGCAGCTACAATTGTTTCCTGAGAGACTGGTATAGTATCTGGTACATAGTAGGTACTTTATGAATATTTACTGACCTGACTCTCCACCCAACTAGGAACACATATCACTCCCAAATTAGCCTTTGAGGAGGGATATTATCATATTGCAACAGATATTATCATCTAAGTGATTGGCACAACTGCCTTCAATAATACACAGGTACAGGTATACCTTGTTTTATTATACTTCACTTTATTGAGCTTCACAGATATTGCCTTTTTTTTTTTTTTTAATAAATGGATGGTTTTGTAGGAACCCTGCATCGAATAAGTCTATTGGAGCCATTTTTTCAACAGCATGTGCTCACATCATGCCTGTACCACATTTTGGTAAAAAAGAAAAAAGATGTATGAGAGATTCAGTTTTATATACAAAACTTTGTTCTTTAGATATGAAAAATTTTTCATTTGTGTTTGTCAAGTTCAGAACAAAAAATGTTTTAAAAATAATGAGTTTTAGTATATATAATAGGAAACTAAATCTAATACAAATTTGGCTTTGGAATGAATTTTACTACTACATGTAACACTGCTACCTAATATTTGGGTAAACAAATAAGTAAATACCTAGCCTCAGATCTCAAGAGCTATCATTTTTCTACTGACAGATTTTTTTTTTTTAGTCTTCCACATCTCACTTTTTCTAAGATATTCAAGACTTGATTAATTTGCAAAGAGGAAGTACACACACATATATATATATATATGGTATTTTAAAGATTATGCATCTATGATTATGAAATAAGGGTGTTATTGATCTTTCACACAAGCTTCAGTACTGAACACCTTTACTAACTTCGGAAAAGTACCCTACTATTTAGAGAGCCTGAATGTAGCTCAAGACCAATCATAAAGGAATAAACAAATGGAGGCTAGAAGAAATAAACTCCAAAATAGGCATTTCTCTATTTTGCCCAAATGCATAAGAGGCAGTTATTTCTACTACATGTAAATTTGCTAAAATAATTCTTGAAAGGACTCTGAAGACACTCTCAAGTGGTAATGGCATCAATCTGTACCAGTATCTCTGTCTTTGCTGCTCTGTTGCTTACCACTGTATCTTTTATATATTCAAGTTAATTTTTTCCAAACGAATTGAATTGAACTGATAACCCAGGCATTACCCAATATCAGAGAAAGTAATCTTGTTAATCTGAAGCACTTTTAATTATCATTTGTTCACAGGATAAAAGATGGATCTGCAACTTACACTAAGAATAAGAGGGAGGAGCTTTGCTCAGGATTCAGAGGTTAAGTGATTTATCCAGGATTATATAGTTAAAGGTAATAATGAAGACACAAGGTCTTCCCGAACTTGAGATATTACCCCACATTAGCAGACTACAAATCCATACAAATTCTACAACACAATTTAGACAAAATTAAGAATACGCTGTATAACCTTTCTTCAAAATTGATTCATCAAATTACCTTGTGCCTCTGTCCCTCTTTTAAATTACCAGAGTTTTCCTCAACAGATTACATTTTACTTGCAAATGTCTTTGAAATTTTACCAGAATCGTGGGGCAGTTTTTAAAGACTTGGTAACATAACTGCACATCAGACTCAGCAAAATCAAACCCACAAATTGAATATAATTATCATATTTACATTTCTACTGTAGTTGGAATTGAGTTGGCACTCAAGCTTTGTTTCCACCCACCACAGTTCCAAAGAACTCTTGAAAAATGCTATTCACCCCAGAAAGATAACTTATGGACTCAGTGAAGTGAAAACTGAAGCATTTTTTTCTATTTTTTTGTTCCCCACCCCTCCACATATGGTTAATGTATAAATGTTTTGCATGACTTCATATACATAATGTGTTTTATATTCTGGCTTTCTCAATGTGTAGGAGGCAGTTAGGAGAAGGAGAGGATCTAAAACTGAAAATACTAAATTGAAAAAAGAACCTTTGTGTCATCCTCTGTCTTGGCCATTGATGCTTTTAATTTTTGGTTACTCAAATGTCCTGGTTTTGCTTAATTATCCTAAATAGGCATTTATGCAAAAATGTACTTATGAGGGTTTTTATTTGGTGGAGGGAAGAGGTTTGAGGAGGAGAAGAGTTTTTAAATCATTTTTAAAATACTCTTCCAAGGCAACCCAACAAACAACCATTATTGATTGCATCCAATAAGTCAAGACAAACTTCTTGGTCATATTTTCCATTGGGCTAAATGGCTCCAACTGACTAGGTGTACAGTATGCAGCGCAGACACAGAGAACAGAACTGGTAGATTCCTAAGTACATTTACCTACTTCTTCAGCTTATTTTTTCAAAGAATTTCTTGTACTATTTTATGAGACCTCAGATTCCAAGGAATGAAGTTTGAAAATTAGCTATTAAGTAATAACCACCAGTTAGTTGAGACTGGACTGCCATTAGTGACCCAGCCAAAGTTTCTAAAGGCCCTTCCTGACTTTTTCTACCACAACTCTTGTTTGCTGTTCCTAAAAAGGAAAAGGTCAACTCTATACCTATTAAATATGTTTAATATTCCTAAATATGGATTAAAATAATGGTTCTCAATGTGTTATCTGGGTATTCATGAGGTACCCAAAATCTTTCAGGAGTCTTCAAAAGGTCAAAACCATTTTTAAAATACATTTCAAATTTTTATATGGCAAATATCAATTGATATAACCAAAGTTCTTGGGGAGTCAGGAGAAATAGTTCTCAAACATTTTTAAGAATATAAAGAATTTCTGAGACCAGAATGTCTGAGAACTGCTGAATTGGCCATTTTATTTAACAGGATGAATAAATATTGAAGGCCACACCAGTATAAAAAACACAAGTCAGGGTCAGAAATGGAAGTACAAAAATCAAACTAATCTGGCTTACAGTATGACAACTAAGAGAAATCAGAACTGGGATACATTAGTTTAAATTTTGTCCAAATTTTAGTCAAATAAACATTAGTGTTTTGGGAGGGGGTGTGTGTGTGTGTGTGTGTGTGCGTGCCCGCACATGTGTGTGTTCATAAACCTGTCTCCATATCAGGTACATCTGGGATATTTTTTTAAAAAGTAATGTCCATATATTATTGCTCTGTAAGAAACAACCAGCAGGACGATTTCAGAGAGGCCTGGAGAGACTTGCATAAACTGATGCTGAGTCAAACAAGCAGAACCAGGAGATAATCATACACAGCAACAACAGTATTACATGATCAATTCTGATGGACACAGCTCTCTGCAACAAAGAATTGTCTCAAACCAGTTCCAATTGTTCACTGAAGAAAACCATATACACCCAGAGAGAAGGATATGAAATATGGACCACAACGTAATATTTTCATGATCTCTATTGATATTTGCTTGCATTGTGTTGCCTTCCTCTGATTTTCTTTTTTTTCTTGTAGATAGGATTTTTCTTGCATAACTTGTCAAGTATTTCAACATTATTAACATGTAGTGGACTTCCTGCCATCTAGGGGAGGGGAGGGGACTGGGGGTAAAATCTGTAATGGAAAGCTTTGTAAAGATCAATGCTGGGGAACTACCCATACATATGCTATACAAATAAAAAACTTTAATAAAAAAAAAAAAGTAATGTCCATTTCTCAGTAAGTACTTACAATATGTATGTGAAGCAACTAAAATTTTTTTCTTATCAAGGGAAGAGTATATTATACATATGGAAGAAGAATGTGGGAAATCAGTTGAAAAAATATTCTTCCAAAAGGCAAGAAAAGCAAACTGACAGTTTTTGAATGCATACTTTTTTTATTAAAACAGTCACAGGATCATAAAGCTAGAGTAGCAAGAAAAGATTTATATGATATTTTTCTATTTTAATTTAATTTATTTAATTTAATTTTTAATTTAATCGATTATCAATTTTTATTAATAATGAATTTTAATTATTATTTTGATTTTAACTCAGCCAATTTTAATAAAAACAGTTAAACTGTAGAGACTATTAAGTTTAAATTTTAACTACTGATAAGCTATCTTCTAAGGTTCCTTCCGATATTAGAAAGATTAGATGTGGTCATTTCACCAAAGACCCTGTCCTTACTACTTCACCCCACCAGACTACCAGTTCTTCATCCAGACTAGTTTCTCAAAGCCATCATTGAAGGAAGCATCTAATATAGAGAAGGAGCCAGCCATTTCCAAACAACTGCCACTTCACATAAGCAAGTCAGCTTAGCTGAAGTATTAAGATACAAGAAAAGAGGTTGTATGAACTAGTCTAGTAAAATCACCATGATCTTTCTCACCCCAATGGAGACAGCCCTAAACCTTCAATCAAGAAGTCCTGGAAATCGCAGTATCTTCTAGACTACATTCCTACTTCCAGAAAGAGCCTTACAGTCAGCATGAAGGGGATAAATTCCTGAGAAGATGCCCCCATCTGAACCTCTGATATCTATTTCAATGTAAGTCAGCACCTTCTTTGTGATTTATAATCTAAGAAATTTTTCCAAATTAATATATTACTGGTGGAGCTATGAACTGGTCCCCTACTCTGAAAAGAAAATTAAAACTATGTCCAAAGAATAACTAAACCATATATATATATATTATATACACATATATGTGAAATGTATATATCCTTCGACCCAAGGCCTACTATCAGGCCTATACAAAGAAATCAAAGAAAGGAAAATGTCCCATAGTTCCCAAAATATTTTTAAAATTTATTTTCACAGGAGGAAGGATATTTGAAATTCACCATGATAGGGATAAGTACAAAGATTAGAGAAATGATTTCATTAGTAAAAAATATAAAGAAGTCTCACACGAAGTGGAATCTAAAAAGAAACTTTTTATTTTAAGATAGAAAGGTAAACAAGATGCTAGAGAATGATTAAACAATTTTAAAGCCCATTAGAAACACATTAACATAAAAATATTTGATATAATCATTTCAAATCACTCCTTTATCCATTAAAACTTCAAGGAAGGGGCAGCTAGGTGGTGAAGTGAATACCAGGCGTGAAGTCAGGAAGACCTGAGTTCAAATTTGATCTCAGACATTTAACACTTCCTATCTGTGTGATCCTGGGCAAGTCACTTAACCCCAAATGCCTCAGCAAAAAAAAAAAAAAAAACTTCAAGGAAGTGGCCTAAGTTACTAAAGGCACATTAGAGTAACAAAACTGAATGTTCCTAAAAATACTCATTTGTTATTGTATAAGTCATACCTGACTATGACATTATTTGGGATTTGTTTGTTTGAGGTTATTTTTGGCAAGAGTAGGAAAAAGGTTTTCATTTCCTACTCTAGTCCATTTTACATATGAGAAACTGAGGCAAACAGGCTTAAGTGACTCTCCTGGAATAAGTGTCAGTAAGTGTCTGAGGCCACATTTGAACTCAAGCCTAGTGCTCTATCTACTGTACCATCTAGCTGCTGCCTCTTTCAACTTCCTATAGCACTTGATTTTTTTCTTTTTTCTCATTCAAATTCACCTTCTCCATAATTAGATCAAATTAATGAAATTTCATTTCAAAGGAAGTCAATATGTATGGAATGACATTTGAGATCCAATTAAGCACTCAAAAACAAATAATAAAGACAGAGGGAAAAAACAGCTTAGAAATCAAGAAAGATTTCAGTGTACTTTTTAAAGAATCAGAACTACAGCAAGTATCATCAGCTAGCTTAATTGGTCATTAAAATGATCAATAACTGGTTATTGGAATGTTCTGGCCCCAGTAATTCAACTTATCTAAACTTTTAAATGCCCCCCTACATTAATAACCTCCATTACAATATACCATTTGGGAAAACTAGTCCCTTTGAATTAAGATGTTTCAGTGGCACACTATTAATAACAGAGAAAGGCACCTTTGTAGATGCTGTTCAAAGATTTATCCGTACTTTGATCTTCAATATCCATGAAGTTAAAAGGTTATGTTTAATCTATATTTTATAGATCTAAAAGTCAAATCCGTTTTGGAAATCAACAAGGAAGACTGCACACATTCTGTAAGCAATCATTTGTTTTCTATTTTGGAAGATACTATGGGCTAAGAGGGATAATTACTGAGACATATAGAAGCACACGCTTTACATGCATTTAAAAATTCATGTAACATAAAAAATGAAACTCATTTTGTAGGATAATAAAGATACTATGATGCTGCAATAAAATTAACCCATAAAGCAAAGTTAATTCAAGCCAACAACAATAAAAGCATGAAAATTTCAACATTCTATAAACCGAACAAAACCATTTGAAGTGATATCTCTTCAGAAGAAATTCCCACAGCAATTGTATGGAAATGTAGGGTACCACAAGGCTGTAACTAATATGTTTACTAGAGCCATAATTAAAAATATCTATGTTACTTTTAGCAATTAAGCTCATTCCAAATCAAAGAGCCCTTCTCTCTGTTTTTAACTTTGTTATTTCTAGTTCTGTCCAATGCTTTTTGACTCTTGGGCTTTCTTGGCAAAGATACTGAAGTGGTTTGCCATTTTCTTCTCCAGCTAAAAATTTTACAGGAGGTTCTCAGGCAAATGGGGGATAAGTGACTTGCCCAGCATCACACAGCTAGTCAATGTCTGTGAGCAGTTCTTAGGCTTCAGGATTACAAAGATATTAGTAGGAGACAACAGAATAAGTAGAGTTACTATAAATATACTTTGCTGCAGGAAAAGAAAAAACACACTGAATTTGGAATCCAAAGGCCTACTCTTTAGGGGATAGATAAGCACTTAACCTAAGTTTCATTTTTCTTATCTAAAAAATGAAGATAATATTTGCACTGCCAACCTCACAGGATAATTCTGAATATTAAAGAAGATTAGCCAATAGGAAGGGCTTTGTAAACTATGAAGGGTTATATAAATGTCAGTCATCTTTATTAATATTTTCACTCTAACAAGCAAAACAGACTACTCAATATTCTTTTACAGACTAAAAACATAAAAATTGCTTTGTGTTTCTAAGGTAAATAAAAAACATAGCTAAAGTGATTCCAGTCCACTTGATTCATTACCTTAGCATTAGTGTGAAGAATATCTTAACTTCTTTCAGTAACATCTACCAAGCTTTCTACTATCCTTCACAGAATTCTATTACTACACCTAAAATTCTCATCTGAAAATCAGATGTTTCATTCCTAACAAAAATGTCACCCAAATTTAGGATTCAAAGGTGGAAATGATAGTCTTGGGAAAATTGTTTAAAACTGAACTCAATCCAAACTTTTCTTAAATACCGGCCACTGTGCAGGTCACTGTCTGATGATCCAGAATACATAAAATTAAGCTCATCCTTGCCCTTAGGGAGCTTTCTGTAATGTCTGCCTTGATGAAAACTCTTGATTACTTTCTTGATTACTTTTTCTAAAGGTCAATCTTCAAACTGTAAATTAGCAAACCTTCCATAAACAAATAAAAATAAGTGGCACAGAGAAAAAAGTATTGTTTTTGTTTTTAAAGACTAAGGAAGGTCTACTATATTTTGAATGGCTACACAGGAGTACAGGAATAATAATTATACATGATAAGGCAGGGAGATCACAGATTCACTGAACAACATATCAATAAAATAAACTCCATAACAAAAGATTGTACTGCAGTGCCTCAATTTTCTCACAAGTCTTAACAGTACCATTTTGGAATTTCTCACTATGAAGTTACTTGGGAGCTGCTCCAGAAGGCCAAAACTGGAAGGATGGAGGAAAATGACAGTCCTCTTAGAACATGTATCACATATATTTGCATGTGTAAAAGGTGTTAAGGGAAGACTAGCACTTCTGGGGCTCATCCACCTTTGATTTCCAGTCACCCAACATGTGGCTCCAAAAAGCAATAGTATGCGCAGCAACCACAGCCTAGTAAACTATCTTGGCAGAGGATAAACCAGGTTAAGGATAACCAAAAGATCTCATGCCAATTGGTGAGTTAAAACATGTCTACCCCATCCCCACCCCACAAAATGGACAGATGAGAACAATTTGTTCCAATGGCCATGACAGCAGCCAAAACAGGTCCAATACTTGGTCAGATATAAAAGGTGCCAAGGCAATCCACTGCATCCCAGGCCATCAATAGGCTAGGCGTCTTAACTTTTTCTCTAGCCACTGGACTTCTATGACTCTGAAATAGTGAGGCTGATGACTTTATGCAACTCTACCTTGCTTAAATCCAATTCACATGTAAGGCAAAATATCACAAAGGACAAGCAACAATATGATCAAACATTTCATACTGACTACCTTATGTAACCATACAAATAACTACACATAGCCATATAAAAAAAATTTCTGTTTTGTCTGTGTATCCCCAAGTCTCATAACAGCATTCTCTGTGTATTGACATCCTGGGTTTTAGACTACTGCTAAAGTTACCTGTTTTCTACCTAGTTCTAAGATTTGGTTACCTATGAACTCCTGACTGATAGTTTTTTATTTGCTGTCTTAGACTACAGCACTATGATAACTTTCCTCAGGCCCTACTAATTATCCTCTAAACACTATCTCATTGAGCTCTGGGCACTAGGATTCTGGCAGTCTAAATTCTTCCATTGCAATTGATCTTTTTTTCCTGAAATCGGTGTGTCTGTCTATCTGTATGTCTGTCTGTCTCTCGCGCTCTCTCTCTCTCTCTCTCACACACACACACACACACACACACAAAATACATTATTAATTGCATTATTGTTGTTTGCAGATTTCTTATGTCACTATACTAGATAGTAAACTCCTTAAGGGCAAAGACCACTCAAGCATGATTATGTTTGTCTGCAAGCATGATTATGTTTGCTCTCAAAAAAACAAATACAGATATGACCATCTCTAACATAACTAAAGGATTTATGAATAGCATATAAACCAACAGAAGAAAACATATATACATACACACATACACAAACACAGGATACAAGGAAACATTTTTCTACCTTGTCACCATTGTTGGGCCCCAGCCTCCTTCTGTTTCTGGGTAACAAATCATACCCATTACTAAAATCAAGAAGCTTAGACTAATTAAAAATGGAATAAAATAAGTAGATTCTTTGTGGGTTTTTAAATGAGGTAGACAAAAAGAGCACCAATGATCCTAAGAATTTTTGATATAGCAACTATGAGTAGGTTAATTAAGAATAAATAGAAGTTTGTCTAAGTCCTTCATTGTTAGAATCTGAACCTTTCCATTTTTGTCACTCCAGTTGCTTGTCTACTAATTCCCCCAGAAGAAAGATATCTCATCTAACTAACCTGCCCCCCTGGTATAGGTGCAAAAGCTCTGACCTTGGAATCAAAAGAGCTAGATTCTAAATCTACTTCTGGCACTTACTAGCACTAATGCTTCACATTAATGCTCCTTAGTTCCTTCATGTATAAAAACAGAGATCATACCTTTCACAGTTTAAAGGATCAAACAAATTAATTAATCTATGGACAGAGCTTTGCAAACCTTAAAACATGGAGAAGATTCTTGATATTACTTATGCTGACTCATACTAATAAAGAAATGAGGGATTCTAATATATGGTGATGGAGAGATCCATTCCAGGCTTGAAATGTTCTTCTGGACAAAGGCCTGGAAACCAGAGAAAGCCAGATAAGAATGAGGGAAGGAGCAGTCCAAGAGCAAACCAAGTGTCTATAGGAAGTTAAAAGAGAAAAATATATTTCAGGGAGCTAGAGGTTAGGGAAGACTTTCAAAAGAATGTGGTATTTTATCTGGGCCTTTAAGAGTAATTAAGATTATAAATTCATAAAGTGTCAAAGTGAACAGAGTACCTTGCTCACAACAGCCCTATCATTATTATACCTGTTTTGCAATTAAGTAAGCTAAGGCTTTGCTAAGTGAAACAAGTTTCCCAATGCCACACTGTTTTGGAAGTGAGATTTGACCCCAGATCTTCGGATTAATTCAGATGTGCTCTCTGCTATATATTTGTAGTAGAATTTCTACAAACTCAGTACAAAGTTTTGAAGGAAAGTAGTCTAGACACTGAAAACACTGTGAGCTAATGATAGAATGCAGAATTATGTGGGAAATATATCGAGGAGGAGAAGGTAGATACATGCAGTCCAGTTTGACTGGAGCATAGATTATGTGAAGTGGTGTTTGAGATAAGACTGAAAAAAGAGTGGTACCAGATTGTAAAGAGCACTAAATGCCAAGATAAGAAATCAGAACCTTTTTCAGATTTCTAGAGAGCCATGAAAGATTCTGAATGAAGTGACAAGACCAAATCTATAAAGATTAAGCTAACATGAATATGCCAGAGAAGAGAATTAAGGCAGAAAGAATATTTAGCAAGGGTTTATATATTGCCATTGACCATGAGGGTAAGGAAGGCTTATAGTTTCAATGGAAACAGAACTTACTGTTTATTAAGGGATGAGACACAATTGTTAATTCTTGAAATGTGAAATCACACTTAAATGCATTAGAAGGTTAAAGTACATTTTTCTCTATATATAAGATTAAAAATAATGGAGAGGTGCTCAGGTTAGCTCACAAAAGCATATTAACTCACCTAGAAGTGTGCTGATAAATGTTTTACAATTGGCTATCTAGAAAGGAAAAGAAGTATGCAAGACATATTTTAAATTTATTCTATTTTGTTAATTTACTTAATTTATGGACAACTAGGTGGTTCAAATCCAGCCTCAGTCACTAGCTGTGTGACCATAGGTAAGTCACTTAACTCTTTACCTCAATTTCCTCATCTGAAAAATGAGCTGGAGAAGGAAATGGTAAACCACTCCAATTATCTTTGCCAAGAAAACTCCCAAAAGGATCACATATAGTTGGGCATGAAGATATAGTTGAATAATAAAAACATTTTCTCTAAGATTTTCTTAAGTACAGACAAATACTAAAACAACAAATCAAGTCAAGATTTGTAGAGTTTGCCAATTTCCACAATGTAAATGCCCAGTGAAAACTTAATATTTGTTTTCCTAAGCTTGAGTTGACTCCAACACATCATACAAGTAACCCATATTATAGCCATAATGTAATATAAAACAGTTAGAAACTACTACTTATCATATGATTGTAAATATAGTAAACTGGGTGAGCAAGCAAGTAAATCATGATGTGTCTGGGGGGACTAAAGGAAATCCTTGGTGTCCAGATTCAGAAACCTAATCTACCAGAAAGGTTTACAACCATTTTGCATGTGATAAGAAGCTTCTTCCTTGTGCCCTGGATCATCTCATTTATTCCTTCTCCACTCCATCACAACTATTCAAAATTTTGGCAAAATTTTACTCAATCCATAGTAATGTGAAAATATTGTGGCTACTATTTAAAGTCAGTTCAAGATGTTTCTTCATGCATAAAAAAGTACAGGGGCATTTCTGTCCACTGTCCAGGATGAATTTGACTGGCAAAGCAGAATGGATGTTTTGTTGCTGAATAGAATCGAATCTATTCCATGACTAAATTATGACTAAACATAAGATTTTGTATTAGTCTTGAGATGTCTTCCCAAAAATCCACCATAGACATTACTAAAATAATCACATTGGATTCACTGCAACTTCTACCCAATACGATATTATTTTCCAGCTATGGCATCATCCAATTGCCTTATTCCTCTGCTTCAACAGTGTGGCATGAAACAAGTAGCACCTGCTATTGTTGTTGTTCAGTGGAATCTGATTCTTCTTGACCCAGTGAACCATACTGTCCATGAGATGTTCAAGGCAAAGACACTAGAGTGGTCTGTCTGAGGTCAGATTTGAACTCAAAAAGATATCTTTCTGATTCCAGCCTTGTTTTGGAAACATGTTTTCTCAACCCCCCCAAAAAATCACCCCTTCACAGCATTAAGACAATAAGCCTTAAAGGCTACCAGAGGTCTCTCTGTTTACCAGAAGCCAAAAGAGTGAAAAGGCCAAAGGACTGAAGAAAGGGGAACATAGAAAAAAGGAACTGAGAAGAGCTCAAAGTGAAACTGGACCATGACTGACTTCACTAGTCTGGAGAAGTTGAAGTCATCTGACTGATTTCCAAAAGCATCTTCCTCTAAGAGTTAACCCAGTTGGCCAAAGCAGCTACAACACCTAATATAAAAATCTTGAGGTTAAACAGTACACAAAAAGCCCAAACTGAATTCACTAAGGCCATTAAATGTTAATTAGCAAACCACTGCTCTGGGGTACCTTTGAGGGTACCAGAGACCTTCAAATTCTGTCTCCTAAAAAGGGGAAATAATTAAGTCTTAAGTTGTGCTTTCAAATTCCACCTATGAAGAGTATTATCTGTGTGAGCATGGGCAAATCATCTCACCTCTCTGGCCTCAGTCTTTTCATTAGTACAATGAAGGAGCTGGACTACATGGCTTCTGTGGCTCCCTCCAGCTTTAAATCTATGAACTTATAACCCTAGCCTTAAACCATGATCTTGGACTCATGTCAAAAAAAATGTTTCTCAGAATTTGGAGGAAGGCAGAGAAGAGCCATTTTAAAAAAGATAAAGGAGGCCTGAAGATTGAAGCCTTTCAATCAGCACAAGCACTCAACAAATTTTAGGGATGGACTAAAAGCTATTTCTCAAGAGATAAGTGGTCAGGGATGCAAAGTCCATCAGCAAACTATGTTAACATCACTACTTACTAGGACCTTCAAACCTCTGCTAAGTAAGTCAGGCTACTTTTTAGTCACCTAAAAACTGTCACTAGATCTCAAATAATCCAGTTGATTGGCCTGGATCTTGACTAAGGCTTAAGCTCCACATCCTTAGCTGAAGCTTCCTGGTAGCTTCTGGCCAGAATGATGTGGCTTCCTAGTCATAAAAAGGTCCCACCTTGTGGAAGTCCAGAGGCTGAAGGAGTCACCACATCCTATCCTTCAGATCAGATTGGCAGAAGCAATCTGACTGAATATCCTTTTTAGGTTAGGGCTAGGTAAACTTCTTTTGGTTAACCATTGAATGAACTAATAGTCTCATATCAGTTTTAACACCCAAACAAACAGAGGAACAGACCTGCCCCTTATATAAGGAGGTGAAAAAATGTTCCAAATCACTATTTGGAGGAATGCAAACTTTTAAAAAATAAATTCAAAGGTATTACACCTATCAAATGGAAAAAAACCTATAAGAAGAAAAAATTATCAAAATTTTGAAAAATAGTCACACTGGAAATCTGTCACATAAATACATATGTGTGTGTGTGTGTGTGTGTGTGTGTGTGTATATATATATATGCTAAAAACTAGAAAAAAGATATAAATAACAAAGACTGAGAAACAGCTGAATAAAGTAAAAGCAAATACAAAAACAAAACTCTATAAATCTATAAATGAAAAAAAATGTTTTTTTTTCAAAAAGGACTGTAATAACTCAAATGGGGCTTGACAGTAGATGACAACTTGGCTACTTATGGGAAAATGGTCTCCTAAATCAGTGGGGCTTTTCCTGAATATGGAAACTATGTTCTTTTCCCCGTTGTCTTAAATTCTTAGTAAGAGAACAGTCCTTAATCAAGCTAATTTTGAAAGCGGCTCTCCATTTTCTCAAATCTTTTTATGCCTAATTTGTATTTTAATATTTAGCAAGTTTATAAGGCATCTAAGAGGGTGGGTGAATTTATAGCCATGATTTTTTTCAACAAAGTAAAAGGAGAGAGTATCTGCAAAAAGCTCAAGTGAGTAGAATTGAATCTGAAAAGAGTGTCAGAGATCTGAAATAATTAGTATGATGAATATGATTGAGACAACAAGAGAGGAATAAAAGAATTAGAGTGAAGTAGTTAGATACAGTTGAAATCATAAAAATCATATAACGTCACACCTAGAAAGGGCCTTCAAACGACATTTAGTCTAAATCCTTCATTTTACTGATGAGGAAACAAAGAGAAGTTAAGTAATTTTTGTCTTTGCACAAAAATCACAAAGATAACAAGTGACAAACTCAACAATCAAATCCAGGTCCTCTGAATTTTCAGTATCCCATATCAAGATAACCCTTCTCTTTTTACTATTAGGAAAAACCCTAAGGCTCAGGAAACAAATTGTCCCTGAACTTGGCATAACATTTTGCATTCAACCTAGATGAACTCAGCCACGACAAAATTCCAGCACCTGGTGCAGACAAGCACCTGTAGGACCTATGTTCCAGTCAAAAAGCCCTGCTATGAATCAAACTTGTCTCATTGTAGCTGTTACCCTTCACTGCCAGGTCTACAGCTTGCTGAATAATCATTGCTCTATGTACTGAGATTTGCCCACACTAAAACAGGTCTCCTCTTAGGAGTATCTTAGTATCTAATATCCCTCCAAAATAATAATTATTATTATTTTTAAAAAAAATCTTTTGTTTATGATAGCTATTGCCTGTTTTTAAATTTTATTTTTATTTTATTGTCTTAGAGCTAACTATGGTTGTGATGACCTGTGTGAGCCCTCATAATTTTTAGGGTTAACTGTGGTTGTGATTGCCAATGTGAGCTCTTTGGCAAATTTAGAGTTAAAAGGTGATTGACTTTTTTGGTCATTTGCTTTCAGATTTGGCATATTCTAAATCAAATGATCTTTTCATTCTTGCAAGTTACTTCCAAAGTAACATATACTTGTGGACCAGGATTCTATTTCTGGTGTGCTCAGCAGTTTGGGTCTAAAAGTCTAGCCTTATCCAGGGAAGAATCAACAAAACACTAAGGGTGCAAGGGAATTAAGGGATGAAGGAAGAATAACTCCAAATTGATTGGCCACTAGACCATACATACATAAGATCTCATCATTCCTTAGAACTGTTTTATCTCCAAAATCCAGAATAAAGAAAAGTTTCCCCTGATTACAATATCTGGTCCTCATTGTCCTATGTCCTCAATCCTCAAATCTCTTCACCTTCAGCACAATCTCATTTTATTGGCTTCACTTATCCTTATTATCCTCATTCCAGCTTCACATTCATGTTTCTTAGCTGAAGGTAGAAAAGGGGTTGTTATAAGAGATGAAAAAAAATTATTTCTCCAGGCTAATTTTTCTCATGTTGGACAGAATCTTTCATTTGGCAATCTGACTCCTATTTTATTACTGTCTGATTAGTACATGGTACTAAGGAAATTAAAATCAAAGGCCAGAAGAACATAAATCCTCTCCAAGCTTATGTCCATATTAAATTCTTTCAAATCAATTTGACAAGAATATATTAAGCAACTACTATGTACTAGGCACTACAAGGTGCTATAGTTAGAGACAAAAAATGAAATAATCTTTGTTCTGAACAGACTTGGGAAAACATGTATATAGATAATTAACACCTCCCTCCCCACCCCGGAACCTTCCCCCATACACACACAAACACATAAGCACAAAGCTATTAAAGCTTAAAACTGCCCTAAGACTTTTGGAATGCTTTATATTCATATTATGTTGTCTGTATGCATTGCTCCCTGCCTCAACAAAATGTAAACTAGGATGACAATTACCTTTCATTCTTGACTTTGTATCCCAAGTGCATGGTACATGGTAGGAATGATAAATGTGTTAAAACTGAATTGAATAATTGTAAGATAGAAACAAAGTAATTTCAAGGGATGGAGAATGCACTGAAAACTAGAGAGAATCAAGAAAGGTCATATGTAGAAGGGAGTACTTGAGATGGGGCTTTACTAGAGACACAAAAGTGAGAACACAGAAAGTGAAAAAGGATTCTCACTTATTGGAAACAAAAAGGAAGGAAAGAATTTAAAGTTCAATTGTACAGGACTTTAAATACCAAACAGAGCCAAGTATGTGTTAATATAAAGGCAACTAAAGACAATGAAAACTCTTTAACAAAGATGGATTGATGAAGAGAAAGTCTTGGACAAGGTGACCAATTAGGAGCCTGGTAGCATTTATATAGTGTTTTAAGGTTTGTAAAGCTCTTTTTATAAGTACTATCTCATTTGATTCTCACAACAACCCTGGGAAGTATTATCATCCCTATTTTACAAATGAGAACTAAGGTAGACAGAGGTAGTAAGTGTCAGTGGCTACATTAGAACTCCAATCTTCCTGAATCCCAGACCCAGGATTCTGTCAATTGTGCTCTTGCAGCAATATAGGCAGAAAGTGAAGAACAATCTAGGTTAGTAGCCAGGTGAGAGAAAGGACACTGTGGACAAACATAAGACATGCCAAAGAGGTAGAACTAGAAAGAATAAGCAATTGATTAAATGTAGGGGTAATTGAGATGACTTGGAGGTTGGAAACACAGGTGATGAAAGATGAAAATGAAAGGATATGAAAGCTCCAGAAACAGGAAATTTGGGGGAAAGAGTAAGTTTCAGGGGAAAACTAACAAGCTCCATTCTGGATGTCATGGGTTTGAAATTCTCAACTTTGCATCCAGGTGGAGATGTTCAGCAGGTAGTTGCAAAGTCAGAACAGGAGTTCAAGTGAGAAATGAAGGATGAAATTAGCAGAAAGAATCTGAGAAGTATTGTGGCAGAGTGGATAGAGAGCCAAAGTAGCACAGTTAGTAAGAAAACCAAAAAAGAACTGGATTCCAGTCCTACTTCTGACATAGTCACTTAAGTCTCTTTAGTCACTTAACCTCTCTAGAGCTCTTAAATTGTAAAGGTGTGTTGGAATTGCCAATACCAAGGAAATTATAGGTCCAGACCCTATCATATCCTTGTCGAATAGAGATGATTATTAAAGCCCTGAGAATTCCAGTCCAGTCCAGTCCAGTCTTATACCCTTACAAGTTATGTTAGTCTGAGCAAGTCACTTAAAACTCTATCCCTCTGTTTTCCCCAACTGTAAAATGAGAATATCCCCTGCCTCCCTGGGTTATTGTGAGAATGAAATGAGACGATTTTTATAAAATGCTTTGCAATGCTTAAAGTCCTATATAAATGCTAGCTATTGTTAAAAATATAAAAGGAAAAGAATGCTCAGGATAAAGCCCTGGGATACACCCACACTTAGCTGGAAAGATGATGATGATTCAGCAATGGAAACTGACGCTTAACCTACCATATATCCCCCTATGTTGGTCATATTATGTATGCAACCCCTGTTACTGCTAATCAAATAGTTTTATATACAATCCCTATTACTGCTAACTAAAATTATGTTCAATGATATCTTAATAGTTGGAACATTTTCAGTTCTTAAAGCATTGAGTCACTACTAGTATTTTTCCATAAATTCACAGCAATGTCTGCTTATTTGTACCAGACATATGTGTTAAAGCTTCTGGTATATAGCAAAAGAATTTTCTATATTACTATGTCAAAACTGAAAAGTCAAGGATAAGCTTCTAGGTTGGACTCATCCTATAATAAGACTCTATACTAGGTTGGTAAACAGGAGACAAAATGATAAAAACTAAATAACTTTCAACCTGGAAATATCACTAAGATGACATAGAACTAACTGCAAGAAGACAAACTTAAGTATTCTTCCTCATTCTTCCCTTATTGGACGTTTATGCCAGTAAGTTGGAAAGTTTCTTACATTTTGGGCTCCATTCCAAGATAATATAAATACATTCCTCAGGAGTGACTACAGGTCCTGCTAGTGCTGCCAAGATTTAAAACTAAACTGTCTCCAATCCCAACATGCGAATTTTCTAATCATACCGAAAGCATAACCGAGAAACGATTAGAAGAATTTTATTAAAAACAAGATTGCTCTCAAACTTATGAAGTCAGAAGCAACAGAAATGTAAATGCAAACCGACCCTTTATGGCGCTGCTCTACCTGGAACGGGAGGTCAAGCCATAGCGGACAACTTGGAAGGCATTCCCCGCCCCGAAGAGCTTAGGGTCCCTTTCCTGTTGGCTAGCACTGACATAAGTGAAAACTTTAAGGTAGGCTCTGCTGGGGCAAGTACTTCGCCTTCAAATCCCCGATCAAATAAATAACGGGCAGCCCAGCCCAGCCCAGAGACAATACTTACAAACTTGGCTCTTTTCTCCCCGGGCTCCCCCATGGGTACGTGGCCCGACGCGTGGCCCTTCCGCCGCTGCGGTTTGGTGTCCCGACCATCACTGCAGGATGAGGACGAAGAAGACGACGAAGATGAAGAGGAGGAGGGCGCTCCGGCCAGACCGTGCGGCTGGTGGGGACGTCGCGACCGGCTCCTCTCCATCTTTCCCGAGCTCTGCCGACGGGTCTGGAATAGGCGGCTGCGGCTCCGCCCGGAGTGGGGAAGGAAGGTGGAGCTGCTAACCACGCGCCGCGCCGCGCCGCGCCTAGCGGAGCCGAGCCACGGGACACAGCGCAGGCCAGAAGCAGGGGATACAGACAGACCTGATCTCGACCCTACGAAAGCCCGGATGCGGCCAAACCCAACCGTCACCGCCGCAGCCGCCACCGCAATCCGAATACTCCCGCCACCGCCGCCCCGCCCCCGGCTCGGCCAATCCAGAACCTCCCTGGATGTGACGCACTTGCATTAAAGCCCTCCCTCTTTCTTCGGAGCGTGAGTTTATTGGTCGTACTTGTGAAATCGGGAGCTGAAGCTGACCTAGAGTTTATGTGCTTTATGTACATCGTAGTATTTCGCACTGTAACTCCTCCTCCTCCGTGACTCAATGCGTTCTGCATTTCAACTGTCGGGTCTTCTAGTCTAGCTCTCCTCCCCGCTGGCCGATCTGCTCTTTCCCAACCAGGCTCTCCTCTTCCCTGGCGTTTCAGATTCGCGATACTTTCTGGGAAATGTAGTTCTAGCTCAATTTCTCCTGAAAATGACCAGAAAACTACAAGCTTTGAGTTTGTACAGCAAATGCAGGACCCTGTTGTGCTCTCTAGTCCCTTCAACGTGTTAACGATCAACCAAAAGAAAAAAAGATTCTGATAAATATCCAAAGGACTTCCCCAAAGGACTCATGGTGAAAAAAAGCTATCCACCTCCTCAGAGAGAATGGATAGACTCAGTACAGATTGAAGCATGTTTTTGTTTTTTTTCCTCTATTTTTCTTGGTGGTGGTTGTTTTTAACATGACTAATATGGAAATATGGCATGATTTCACATGTATCATGGGTCCTTCTTGCCTTGGCAAGAAGCTAAGGTTGGAAGGAGGAATAGAATTCGGAACTCAACATTTTGGATTGTTTTTTTGCTGAGGCAGTTGAGGTTAAGTGACTTGCCCAGGGTCACACAGCTAGGGAATGTTAAGAGTCTAAGATCATATTTGAACTCAGGTCCTCCTGACTTCAGGACTGGTGCTCTATTCCCTGCTCCACCTAGCTACCCTTAAAAATGGATGTTAAAGAAAAATAAGTTAAAAAAAAAACTATTGTACATCATAATGACTAACGTTACACAACCCTACAAGATTTGCAAAGCATATTATCTTACCTGATGCTATAGTTGTTCTGTAAGTGCTATTATTATGCTAATTTTGCTGATGAGGAAGAGGAGTTGACTTGCCCTGCTATTGAGATTCAGCTTGTTCCTCCAGCCCAAATCTCTCCCAACTCTGAGTCCCACAGAAATCATTAATCAAGGGACAATGATCGCGTCAACAATTTCTGTAATCACAGCACCAAGTTACTACCTGCTGTTTCCTACAAAACATAACACAGAAATCAGCCAACAAGAAAGCAGCACCAACAGTATGCAGAACAAGACATTGGGCCATAAACCTCAATAAATCTTTTTCCTCAGATGCAACATGTGCAGTTCTCCTTTGCTGTCTTGGGGTGAACCCATGCTAGGTATAATAACACCATGCATTAATACAGTCTCTCCCTCTTTCTTCCCTCTCTTCTTTTTTCAGTATGCATTCTCTTTAGGACCTTCTTCCTATAACCTCAGAATTTACTTATCTTGTGATGTAATCATCACTACTCCATAAAAATCCTTGGCTTGTTTTACTAAGTGGTTGAGTCCTTCAGGGAACTTGGCCCACCCAGTGAGTGCATAAATCTCATTAAAATATCTTTTCTAATTTTGGAGGCTGTCTGATTATTATTCCCATTCAATAAATGAGAAAACTCAGTCTGGGAGAATTTTTAGTGATTTGCACAACTAGTGTACTAGAGACTGTATTCGAATTCAGATCTTACCAAACCCAAATCCAGTATTCTTCTACAATGCCACTTAGCCACTTAGACAGGTTTAGCTGTCAAGTTACATAAAAGTTTACTGTTCGTTACCTTGTTTGCTTGAAGGCAAGGACAGGTGGGGAGGTGGGGGTGGAGTTGATGGGAAATATATAGCAAATGATCATTGTCTGAGCCTAGGTTGCTGGTATGAATGACAGTTAAGAAGAAGGTAAAAAGCACATAATTTATTATAGTTCAAAACCAGAAGATACATCTCATGAGTGAGGTAGAAAAATATGGAAAATATAAAGGATTCCTTTATATTTTCAAAGGTGCTACATATATACATTTAAATATGTATCTGAATGACAGTAATATATAATACAATAATATGAAAAAATATTATATATTTCATAAAATATTACCTTGCATGGTTTAGGTCTATGAAAAGAGAGCATAATGAGAGGACTGATTATTGCCATTGGCATACATCATAGCAGACAGACCTCAACCATAAAAACTGTCCCATTAGGTACTCCCTAAACACCATGTAACACTGTTGCCTACCATGTTACACTGTTCAAGGTTATGCTTTGATTCTCCTCTGCAGAAATACCCAAAGAAAGGCAGCTTAACTTAAATTCCCCTTATTCAATTCCCTTCAGACCCCTAGAGCCAAGATCTAAAATGATGTGAAAGCAAACAATATGAAATTATACAATAAGAACTAGGAAAAAAAATAGTAATCCCACTGAAAACTACCTTAAGGATGGCATCTGAGGGATGGGGAGAAGAAGACTTATGGATACAAAAATGTCACGTAAGTATTATTCCAAAAAGCAAAAATTGGAAACATCTTAGGCTTATGTGCTTCTGGGAAATGATCAAATGAATTGAAGATTTTATTTATTAATCCTAGAGACAGCTAGGTGGTATAGTGAATACAGCTCAAGGTCTGGAATTAGGAAAACCTGAGTTCAAATTTTATCGCAGATGCTTACTAAGATGTATGAGTCTGGGCATCTTTTCTGTTTGCCTCAGCTTCCTCAGTTATAAAATGGGAATAATAATGGCACCTACATTGTACAGTTGCACTTGTATATGCCACATAAATGCTTATTCCCCTCCTTCTTTCTCCTTCCCCAACTACTGGTGTAGTTTCTCTTCCTTCCTCATAAAATTATCTTTTGTATTTTATCTGTACTTTAATATATATATATGTATGTATATATATATATATATTTAAAAGTGGGAAAAAGCTAGAAATTCACCAAAAGAAAAAAAATACTTTATTGTGAGGAAAAAACTAATTTAATTATTAAGGAATTAGAAGAACTTGGATACAGTGAAGATACACGAAACTGGGGAATAGCTGAACAAGTTTTAGAGTATGATTGTGATGGTATGCTACTGTGCTATAAGAAATGATGAACTTTTCAACAATGAGGTGATTGAGGCTAGTTCCAATGATCTTGTGATGGGAGAAAGCCATCTGCACCCAAAGAGAGGACTGTGGGGACTGAGTGTGGATCACAACATAGTATTTTCATCTTTTTTTGTTGGTTTGCTTGCTTTTTATTTTCTTTCTCATTTTTCCTTTTTGATCTGATTTTTCTTGTGCAGTATGATAATTATGGGAATGTGTATAGAAAGATTGAGTAAGTTTAACATATATTGGATTACTTGTGTCTGAAGAAGAGAATGAGGGAAGGGAAGTTTTGCAAGGATGAATGTTGAAAAATATCTATACATATATTTTAAAATAAAAAGCTTTATAAAAAAAAGAAAAATGAAATGATGAGCTCAATAATACTAGAAAAACATGGACAGGCTTGCATGAAATAATTAAGAGTGGAATAAGCAAATGTATAAAATAACAGCCATATTGTTTTTAAAACAACTTTGAATGAATAAATAATTTTTTAAAAATTATAAACATCCAAATTAAGAGGACATACAAAGGACATATGATGTTGCCTGTCTCTAGAGAAAGAACTTATAAATAGATGTATAGAATAATTTTGCATGTATGTATATTATATACATAAATACATATTTACATATGCATATATACATATATATATACATTTGTATCTGATGATAGCCATGGGGAGAAAAAAAGAGGGAAAAATTTATATGATAATTTTATTATATATTTAAAAGGAATAACAGATTTTACATAATAGATTTGCTGTGCAATCATCTTTTTATTATATTGTGAAAATGCTTGTTATTCTATAAATTAAAAATTAAATTTAAAAAATGTTTTTAGAAATTAGTGATTATTGAACCATTAAAAATAGAGAAATAAGCTGCCTCAAATTAAGACAGTTTCCCATCAATTGAGATCTTCAAAAGGTGGGACTCTAAGGGTCCTTTCCCACTCTGAGATGATCCTGTAATGCCCCTTTAGTCTAATATGCCCACTAAGTTAGTTCTACTTACACCGGATGTAGAAATGGATCTTTCTAGTGGATGTAGAAATAGATCTTCCTATCCAAAAGACCTGAAAATGACTTAGCCTATATATTTGTCAGGGATATCCTGGAGACATTTTGGAAAAAATGCTAAATTTTCAGTGTGAGCATTTACATCTCTGAAATGAGCAACTGCCACAAATAGACTTGTTTATGTTTATTTGATTGTGTAGACTTAAGAAAATAATGGAGAACATGTTAATATGATGTAGATTAAACTTAAAAATATATACTGTGTGCATTTTTTTCCAGAGATAAGTTGTGAAATACTTACTTACATACGCCTGCCTATAGGTAATAAAGAAGAAACAAACAAAAACAAACTGTGATACCCATTAAATTAGGAAGCATTCATGCCTAGCAACCCTTCTGCATTATTGATACACTCCCTTACTCCCTCCTCCTTACCTTCAAGAAATATCTCTTTAAAAAAATCCCTAAAATTCACATTCACAGCTTGTGGCCCTCAGAACATATCTCTTCTGGGTTTAAGGTAGTTTGTGAGTTCATATTCCTAAAACTCTATCTCACCAGCCCCAACCTGTGCATTTACCTTTAGCAGCTAGAGAACACAATTAGCACCAAGCAAGATCATCTACTAAGACGTGACTATAAGAATAATGGCTCCAAAATGTTTTTCCAATATATTTGAAACATACTCTTCTACAAATTCAGAATCAATGGCAAAAGTGGGCATACTTATAGGATTCACTAGTAAAGCCATACTTCTAGGGAATTCATGTGGCTAAGGTAACATATAGTTTCAAGATCCTAATGTTCTTTTTCTCTGGACACAGCATTTATTAATTATGTCACTCCTCTGGATTCTCTTAGCCTCCTAAGTATGATGTCTCATACTTGACAAGTACTTCCACAGCAAGATATTGACTGATTAAGGGAAGAGAAAGAAATCTCTGTACAAGAGCAGTTCCCTGGTCAAAGCTGGAGTCTTCTCCAAAGCTCATACTCCCTGAAGTTGTCCCTGACTCAAGTGACTTGACTCTCAAACTTTTTGATCTCAGAATCTACCCTTCTACACTCTTAAACATGGAGGGTTCTCCAAAGAACTGTTTTATATAGATTATATCTATGAATATTGATCATATTAGAAATTATATTTTAGTATTATTATGAAAATAATTATGAAAAACATGAAAGGGTTTCAGAGATTCCCCCGAAATCCCTGGACCACATTCTGAAAAACACTGTCATACTTTTTTAAAGGACTATTTGAGACTGATATGGAAATTTGTTTTATATGTTTGCACAAGTGTAACCTATATCAGATTACTTGCCATTTTGGAGAGGGGATGGAAAGGAAGAAAAATTTGGAACTTCAAATCTTTCAAAAATGAATGTTGAAAATCGTTTTTACATGTAATTGAAAAAAATAAGATACTATTGCAAAATTTACCTCCCGCCCAAAAAAAGAGGACTATTTGAGATATTTCAGAACTTTCTGACAATCACTGGTTAATTGTCCTCTAATTGTATCATATTTGACGGAGAAACTTCTTCACACTTGATTTTAAAAAAAAGAATAGATTTTCCTTTTTACTGCATTTAAGACTATAAAGTCTCATTGTCCCTATTATCTACCTCTTACTTCTCTTTCATTTCATCACTTGAACTAAAGAGAAATTGAACAGGGGATTCATTCAATTCCACTACCACCATCACCACTACCAGGCATCAATGATTTGAACAACGTTTCTGAATCTGAATGACTAACTCTTAGGACTGGATTTGCAGAAACTTAAAGTCTTAACAATAGATTTTCTTAGGACAAGCCCTCATGTCAGGGAAATATATAGCTTTCACTTCCAACTTTCTGTGGTTATGTCCATTTCTTCCCCTACAGTATATTGAAAAAGCAAATATGAAACATGTTCTAATCAGTTAGATTTCATCCCTTTATGAACAAAAATTCAGACTACAAAGCAAAATTGTTGATGTTGATTGGTTTCCCATTCTCCATGACCCCACTTGGGATTTCCTTGGCAAAGATATGGAAGTTTCTCCAGTTTATTTCACAGATGAGAAATCGAGGCAAACAGAGTTAAGTGCATGCCCAGGATCCCACATCTAGTAAATAAATGTCTGAGGCTGGTTATAAACTCTACTGATTCCAGTCAGTATCCACTGTATTACCTAGCTACCCTAATGCAAAATTTTGAATTCTCAGAGGAATTCTGAGTTATATATGATACAGGATATTGTTACTCATGTAGTTTTTCATAAAACATTAGTGAACAAGGTGGTCTTTTTCCATGTGCATTTGCCCCCCAAAACCACTTCTCAACAGCAATACAATAGTAAATTAAGCAGTATAGGGAGTAAAAATGATGGTTATGAAAGCTAAGGTTTGGGAAATAACAGACAACAGAAAATCAAGAGTGTCATCTGTCAAAGATTCCATCATCAAAGATGAAATGGAGATAATTCCAATTCTTTCCAACAAGCCAAGTTCCTATCACAGAATTCGTAACCTCCCTTCCACTTTGTTCGCAGGTATTCTATCCTTTATTTAAGATCACTGCTTCTGCTGACAACCTGCACTTTTTCATCCTTCATAGCATTGTCATGAGGATCAAATAGAAGAATATGTTAAAAAGTACTTTGTAAACTTTATCGCTCCATAGAAATGCTAGTTGTTGTTGCTATTGTTATCCTCACCTCACAAGAAAACCAATTTTTAAAAGGAATAAAAGAATACAGTTTTTTTACTAAGATAATACAAGATTTCTGGTTCTGTTATAGAAGAATTGGAAGTAGAGTGAATAGATACCTAGGTGTGAAGTCATAAAGACCATTTGACCTCAGGCACTTACTAGACGTATATCCCCAGGCAAATCATTTAATCTTTGTCTGCTTCAGTTTCCTCAACTATAAAATCAGGATAATATATTAACATCTATTTTCCAAGTTTATTATAATGATTAAACAAGATAACTTTTATAAAAGTACTTAGCACAATATCTTAGCACATAAGGGATATGAAATAAATTCCCCTACAAAAAATATTTTTTATTATCACATTCTAAGTTTCTAGAACTTGTTTAAGGTAGCTATAGCACCAGGGATAGAGTATCAGGTCTGAAATCAGGAAGACTCATTCTCCTGAGTTCAATAGCTATGTGGCCTTGGGCAAGTCACTTAACCCTGTTTGCCTTAGTTCTTCATATAAAATGACCTGGAGAAAGAAATGGCAAAGCACTCCAATGTCTTTGCCAAGAAAACCCCAAATGGAGTCAGGAAGGGTCAGACATGACTGAACAAAAAGAAATTGTTTGAGTTTATTCAACTTCCATTCACAGATCCCCCATGGAACTTCCCATGAACAATCAGGATTGATCAGATGACTTCCCAGTAATGCAAAAAGACATTAATTTAAAACAAAATGGCAGGCATATAACTTGAAATAAGAATCAAATAGCAGTCAT
Source organism: Myrmecobius fasciatus (assembly GCA_023553655.1). Taxonomy (NCBI): domain Eukaryota; kingdom Metazoa; phylum Chordata; class Mammalia; order Dasyuromorphia; family Myrmecobiidae; genus Myrmecobius; species Myrmecobius fasciatus. The sequence continues at coordinate 530,020 of JAJPUD010000029.1, forward strand.
TTTTATCTACCCTTTCCAAGTTACAACTTCCCCAAATCCCAGGGAATTTAATTTCTAAACACACTTGGCTATGATTCTTGGATTAGCTTTCAGGATAAGTCTTATAAACTGGTAGAAGAAAACAGACTTTCCACTCCCTTCCCTTGATCCTCCTCAGACTTCAGTATCAGCATACTACCACAACCTAGGAAAAGGCAAAAAGATTTTCTGCTGCATCAATGATTTGAACAACATTTCTGAATCTGAATGACTAACTCTTAGGACTGGATTTGCAGAAACTTGAAGTCTTAACAATAGATTTTCTTAGGACAAGCCCTCATGTCAGGGAAATATATAGCTTTCACTTCCAACTTTCTGTGGTTATGTCCATTTCTTCCCCTAATTTCTTCCACATACTGCTTCCCACATTTCATCTCTAATAGTTCATTCCCATCTCCCACCAGACATACTACAGAGTCCAGACTGAGAAAGCATCATCCTCTGTTTTTGGGCTCTGAGCAATCTTGTGGGAAATGTTTTTTCCCAAACAGAACACACACACACACACACACACACACACACACACACACACACACACACACACACACACATTTCTGTTTCTCCAGCCTGAGTAACAGAAGTAGAAAGCAAATATTCATTATAGAACAAATGTTTGCCATGGAGTTAAGCACATCTTCTTGCCACAATCACAAAATTGTGTGCTTAACAGAGTCAAGAAGATCTTGCTATCATAATGAAGCATAGTAGTTAACTCTAAAATGGGTATGAAAAAGCAAAATTATTTTGTGGATATGTGATTCTTCTTAAAATACATTAAAGCAATTTGTGCTCTGATAAATTTTCTCCAGGGTCTTTTTCTGTAAGTTTAAATGGAAATTCTTCATAGGGAATGTAATGAGTACAACACTGTTTAATGTCATGCTTAATGGTTTCCCAGAATGTTTTGATTAGAAAATTAATCTGCCTATGTTTGCAGATGATAGAGCTGTTTAAAGGAGAACAGAGATCTTCCTTTACTTCCTTTACTATAGTTCACTTGAAAGTGGTGGATTTCATTACTTGGTCTCATTCTCAAGTTTTGAAATGGGTGGTTGGGGGAGAGAATTAAGTAATTATAAGTAATGATGTAAAAATACATTTAATTTATTCATATTAAAGTAAATTACTGAAGCCCAAATAAGTTGTAGAAGTCATGAAATAATTTGCCAGACAAAAATGAACAACATTGATGTCATTCAAGCAATGGAAGAAACCCCATCAAATCCATGTAGTTTGCACACAGAAGACAGAAACAGGAACAATGGGGAGAAGTCCAGATAATGAAATTTTATATTTTAATGTCATTAGATCTTTCTAATAAACAGACTTATACAAAAATAAAATGAAAAACTTGAGAAGTAAATGGTCTTCAGACAAATGGTGGAGACTATTTATAGGTCATTATTTGAGGGGAGAGGCATGGTGTTAGACTAGATAGCTGCTAAGTTTAGTCTTTTCCAACTCTAAAATTTTGTGATTCTGTGAATTCAGAGCCCCATCAATTAATCAACACGCAATTATTAAATGTCTACTCTAGCCCAGGTGATATGATGAATGTCCCAAATACAAAGACAAAAATGAAGCAATCCCAGCCCTCAAGAAGCTTATATAGATCTGATATAATGTTTACTTATGTAAGTAATACACAAAATATCTACTAACCACCTGAAGAGGTTCAAGAGTGAGTTTGGGTACTGCCTATTTTCCTAGGTTATTATGAAACATCACTTAACTAACTGTCATACTCAATTGAAATCTATGATTTGAGTATAGGCAACTGTTGGTCATCCTTCATTCTCAAAGAGAACTATGACATCAGGTGATATCATGACATGACAGGTTCCTTGGATTTGAGAATGGGTTGTTCAGGGTCACTTCCTTCTCCAGAGCCATCTGGGTCCAATGGCCAGATATAGATCAGGACGCCTGGAGATGACCCTGGTAGCAGTGGAAGACCTTAGCCTTTTTTAAGCTAAAATCTTTAATAGGTCAATTCCTCATTCCACCCTGATCCCTTCCTTCTAGAAGTTAATTTTTTGAAATGTGGGTGGGGAAGCTCTCAGTCATACCCCTGCCTTACACCACTCCACACACACTGGTTCTTGTTGCTTCCCTTTATGTACAACAAGGAAAGAATTCAGGAGTATCTAAGTCTCAGGTACCTTTAGTTTTCTTTTGTTTAATTAAAATTTTTTCAATTATTAAATATTTGTTTTTCCTCCCTTCTTTTCTTCTCTCCCACTGAGAAGGAAAAAAAAAGCCCTAGTAACAAATAAGCATAGTTAAGCAAAACAAATTTTCATATTGGCTATGTCAAAAAAAAATGTGTGTCTCATTCTACATATTATCCTATCACCTCTCTATCAGATGAGCAGTATTTTTTTTATCGCTGGTCAGATTTTTATTTTATGAAAATTACTTTAGCAGTCATGTGGAAGGTGGATTGACATATAGAGAATTGAATTATTAAGACTATTTTTAATATCATAATAGTATAACATTACACTGCCCACCCTGTTCCCATTGAATTTTAATTATCTTTACCAATTTAATGAATATAAGGTAATATAACATCCATTGAGACTTAGGCAGGTTAATTCCTCCAACAGTTCAGACCATGACCCTACCCAAGAGGCAGATAAAAGAGGTGGATAGAGTCTTGGGTTAAAATCTGTGTTTAGACCCTTATTAGTTGTATAACCCAGGGCAAGTTATCTATGGCTCCATTTTCTCAACTGTAAACTTAAATTTTAAAAAAAGGAAAAGGACTTCTGTGTTTAAAAATATTTATAGCAATTTTTTTTTATGGTGGCAAAGAATTAGAAATTGAGGAGATGTCCATTAATTGAGAATGGCTGAAAATGTTGAGGTTTATGATTGTAATAGAATACTATTGTGGTATAAGAAATGACTACAAAATGCTTTCAGAAAAACTTACATGAACTGATACAAAATAAAGTGAGCAAAACCAAGAAAACACTATGTACATAATAACAATAATATTGTATGATTAATTGTAAATGACAGCAATATAAATATCTCAGCAATATAAGGATCTAAGACAGTTCCAAAGGACTCATGATGAAAAATCCTATCTACCTCCAGAGAAAGAATAGATGGAGTCTGAGTACAGAGTACATATATATATATATATATGCATATATATGTGTGTGTGTATGTGTGTGTGTATACATACACACCTATATCTATTTACATGTGCATATATAAAATTTTATTTTTCTTGGTATTTTTATTGAGAATGGGATCTGTATTTTCTTTTACAACATTATTAATATGGAAATATGTTTTACATGACTGCACATGTATAACATCAATTTTCTGGATTTCTCAATTAAAGGGGAAAGAAGGGACAATGGGAGAATATTTGAGACTAAAAATTTAAATAAAAATGTAATTAAAATTGTTTTTACATGTAATTGGAAAAAAAGATTTAAAAAAAGAAAATCAGAATAACCTTTATGCATATCTGCACAACTTTTAAAAATTTACCAACAGAGCTCAGAAATCACATAAAAAATTATTTCAGTACTATGAAACTTATTTCCTAAGGGTCTGGTGACTTGAATTCATAGCAGGCAGGTTTTTTACCACCTCCTCACTTATCTGGGGTTTCAATTCCCTGTTAGCCATTTTTGTTCTCTTCTTCAGTGTATTCAGATAATTCTCCCAGATAGAGGAAACAGATCAAGAGAAAACCTATCCAGAGAGAGACAATCACACAAACTAGAGATTTCTAAAAAGCTTTTGCTCAGGAAACTATTTATCAAACCTCTCAATCCAAGTGACTTATATATGCTTTAATTCATCTTCAGAGTGAACATTGGCATTGTAGAAATAGAACTTCCTCCCTGTAGACAATATTCCTATCACCATTAGAGATGAAATTTGAGATAAAAGTCAAAGCAGTGTACTTATATTATCTTCTTTTACAATTTCACATCCCTCTCAGTTAGTAGATATGGCAACAGAAAAGAAAGAAACAGCACATGAAAACCTTGGGAAAAAATGGGCAGCTCATTTCTCATGGTTGAATTCAACAGAACTGTGTTGAATATCTTACAGGTTCTGACAGAGCCAGAAGTAGGGATAGGCAAATTAGGCATTCCCCAAAATCTCAACAGGTCAAAGGAGGAGGAATATCAGATAGTTTATTTGCAGTATTTCAACTTAAATGTTGCTTTAAATTTCAAACTTAGTTCAATAAACATTTATTAATTATCTAATACATAAGAAGGATAGCTGGGGAGTGGGTGAGGAGATAAATAACTGAGTTTAACACATTTTGAAGTTTTAAAAGGCATGCAATATCTTGCCTAAATATGATAATAAAAATATCTTGAGGTTTCTAAACACAAATTTGTTATCATTAATTTCATTCAATAATTCTTCCCCTCACCATGACTTCTTATCAAAAGTTGAAACTTCCTACTCAATTTCTTCAATCACAAAGGCAAAGCTTTTATCTAGAATACTGACAGCAAATAGTAATAAAATCTTCCTGGCTGTCTGTCTTATTTTAAAAGACTATCTTCGTTCAGAGACCTCACAGGGTCTGACTTCATGTTTCTAAATATCTTAGAGTAGCCTGCTACTCTGAAAGGAAAATTAATTTATTTACATATTATTTAGTCTATCATGTCACAATTCCATCAGAACTTGATATAGTTCCTTTTGGTAGTATCAGGAAAGGATGGTACCTTCTTATTACTTTTAAATATATGCCCTGTATTATTTGTAGAATATGAGATTTGAACCTATGGATTAAATTTTTAAAACTGTTTCAATGCATTCAGCAACCCAAATGTCACATTTTAACATTTTTTTCTTATCAAACCAATAAATGCATCTGAATTTCACAGATGATTCATTGCCCTTAATAAGGATGTTGGCCATGCTTGAGGGCCTTTCTGATGCTAGCCAGCAATGTTTACAGCAGCATGACCCTATGAAAGGAGAGCCATTTAATGTTCACAGTTGAGTTAATGAACTATATTTCATATTTGTCACATTTTCTTCTGCAAAATAATAGGCTTTCCAAAAGTCATTTACCTGAGACTCCTTTACATGCCATCTTTGTTCTCCCCCACTTTGTATTTCCAAGAGAATTCTAAACACTCAATCTCTAGACATTTTTTCACAGTTATATCTTGCTATTTGGGATATATGTGACCAAAAAAGGCTAATTGCTGTTCAACCCCCTAGGTTGACCATAGATATATTGAAAGATTATGTTCATTTTTATAAGGAATAAATCTATATGGTATTTCTCAAAGGAAAACAATTTCTCTTAAAATAACCTAAGGATCTCTGGGGCTAGGACTACATAAGACTACTTATTCAGTTATCTGATAAATTCAATCAAACAACCACATTTAATCAAACTTGGTAAAGCACACATATACAATTATAAAAATAAGACAGCATTGTTTAGGAGGTAGAGAAGAGAGAGCTACTCTTAGAGTCAGGAATATCTGAGCTCAAGTCTTGCCTCTGACATATATTAGTTATATGATTGTGGACAAATCATAACCACCCAGGGAGTTCTCTGAATCTATAAAATATAAAGCAGGTGCCAATCTGCACTGGTAGAAGGAATTCCCTTAAGAAGAATTCTTAGCCCAGTGAAATCATAGAACTGGTTTAAATTAATAATATCAGTCACTGTGTTGAAGATAGAATTTAGTTTAGTCCAACAACAACTCGTTATTCTCTATCCCCAACCCCCCACCTCTGAATTAGTTGATTAGCCATGATAAGGGACCATCTTGTAGATGAAAACACAGCATAATTTTTTTCATATTTTAGTAATTAAGCCTCCTTGAATATGGTCTAAATATTTATTAATTATAAAATCCACAACAGTTTGGAATCACTACCACTGGTTTTTACTATAAGCTGAAGTGATACAGAGCCTCAGGATAAATTTCCATATCGCCACAAATGGTCCCAATTATTGCTTGTCCAATTTTTGTATTTTTTAAATGTTTTTATTGTGAACTTAATAATTGTCAACAAACATAAACATTTTAATATACAATGATAATCATAGGATCATAGATCTAGACCAGAAAAGAATTCAAAAGTTCTCATCCAACCCTCTCATTTTATAAGATGTAGATACTGAAGCCAAAGGCTATCCAATGACTTGCCCAATGTCACACAGAGAGTAATTATCAGAGATGGGAAAGCCTTTCTAGAGAGTTGTATAAGAAATTATGAACTTCTTTTATGTAAGTGTTTTTTTTAAAGAAACATGTAAAAATTGCTTAATTAGTTTATATCCTCTAGTGTACTTCTTTTTGTTTTCTTTTGTGCATTAAAATTGCTTTATTTGGTTTTTGTGGGAAGGTTTTATTTTTATCATTACCTACTATACCCTGCATTCCTTCCCCCTAAAGCTTTTCCTTGCAACAACCATGCATGGCCAAATAAAACAAATTAGTAATAGTAGGCCATGTTTCAGAGTGCATAGCTCATTCTATACCTTTACTGTTGGTTCTGTCTTGGACAGGATGCCATACCAGTGGTATGAAATGTTAAGCAGTAAGTGAGGCAGGCCAAAAGAGTTACCTTGATAGCCAGGGCTTGGAAAAAACACTGTGTGTGTGTGTGTGTGTGTGTGTGTGTGTGTGTGTGTGTGTGTAATTCTGAGCTCAAATGCCAAAAATTTCTTCAGCTTCTTTTTTCTACTTGGTTGCCTCATCTCCTCCCTTCCTCCCTTTCTGTCAGTGGAGGCTACAACAGATCCTTATTCTTATTTTCTCTTCTGTCAGGTCCTGTTTGCTTTCTGTAGTAGGCTGAGCTTGCTTTAGGGGAAAGATGCTCCATTGCACCAAAATTTCTCTCCTACACTGTTTTTAGTTCCACCAATTAGAGATTAACAGGAGAGGGATGGAGAGGGGAAGAGAGGAGGTGGATCTGGTTGCTTACATCCTGGTATAGTTTTGTTTAATTTTTTTGCTTTCTCCTTAGAACTAAAATGCTCTGAGGGGTTTTTGAAATTTTGAAGGGGTTGGAGAATGGGAAGGGCTCTGGATTAATTTTAGAGAAAGAACTTTAAGGGGAAGTTAGCCCCTAGTGGTGCTTCTGGAATAGCTGATGTGAGGCCCTAACTGGGCTCCTGTGGATTTGGGAATGGAGAAGGAAAGGAGACATAATATGTGTGATGGATAGGCAAATATTGCTAAAAGAGACCATGAGGTGGACATGTATGACTGCTTCTAGGGAAACTTCTGCAGAGACACCAACTCCAAGAGACTTCATGCAATTGAATGGGTGAAAAGATCCTTCCCAACAAGGAGTAGGTAGAAGTAAATCCTGGAATACTGTGATGTGAGCTTTAGATGCTGTCACAACTCTTTACATTTCAGCAATGGAAAAGTCTCTTTGGCCCTGCCCTAGATACAGAGCTGAGGGCAGGCCCTGATTTCTCTTATATTCTCATTCAACTTGTCAGGTTCCTATACAAGTCTGTCTTTCCTTTCCTCCTCATCTCTCTTATTTCTCTGCCAGTCCTTGACAGTATTTAAGAGAGCAGAGGTGAGAATAAATCAGCTTCAGTAACTGGTTCTTTGATAATGTTTCTTAAGGATTAGACAGCAGATCCAGCAGAAAAAGAGGTAATTTTTGCTATATCAATCTATACAGACTAAATAGCTATGGATGTACTTTATTTTTTACTTTAATACCTCAAAGAACTATGATTTCATTACTGTGGGTATTCCTCAAATAGTCCTACTTTTGAATAGACAGTCCTGTAAGTTGTCATGGCTAAAATAAATTCATCACCTGGTGGCCAGTCTTTCAAAGTATTTTTTTAGTTAGTTAACATATAGATGGAGCCTTTCCAGCTTGGTGAGCTATAAGATCTGTCAGAATTTCTGTTCTGTTATCAAAAACTTTGGGACTCAATGCTACAAGCACTTAGTGCTTGCTCAAGCATCAAAGACATCAAGGTTATCCCATGTCTTTGCAAATAGTCCTGATTTTTTTGTCTTGCCACTGGACTTCAGTAAATCTGGAAGAGAGAGTGAGGCTGATGACTTTTTGCAACACTGCTTTACTTAGATCCAATTCGTGTGCAAGTCAAGACATCATTTGTGATGTCATTGGTCCTTTGCAAAAAACCAATGATGAACAACAAAACATCAGAGTATGGTATTAATAGAGTGATTTTTTTAAAGCCAAGAATTATATCATTTTAACACTTTATCTCTGAGATTTTTGGTTATCTAATTATTAAACATTCAATTTTTTTCTGCTACAAACCCAAGTATTTTGAAATCAATTTATTCAGGAAAAAAATCTCTTGACTACAAAGAACATCAAAATCAATATTTTCAATAGAGTAAACTGCTGCAGTTCTCTTATGCTTAGAATCCTTTGTCAGTATTACTAGAATTCATTGGCCTAAAGATTCTTGTCCAAGTCTTATTTTCTTAAAAAGTGACACCAAAAAAAAAAATCAAAGCAAGTCAATATAGTTTAATCTTATCATTTTTATTGTTATAAATTTAGTTCTATATGACCATGGTTCTTATTTAACTTAAAATTTTTTAAAGCATAAGTACAATTGAAAGTTGACTTCTTGGTGTTTTCTATTAATTCACTCACTTATCTATCCATTCATTCATTCATCATTTCATAAACTAGTCCACTTCCAATTTCTCTAAACATACACACATACACACACACACACACACACACACACACACACACACACACACACACA
>JAJPUD010000029.1:558366-577143 GCA_023553655.1 Myrmecobius fasciatus
CAATGATAAGTTTGGAAATATGTATACATATATTCGATTTGCCAATATTTTAACATAATTAACATGTAGTGGATATCCTGCCATCTAGGGGAGGGGTGAGGAGTTGGGGGGAAAAATTTGTAACCGAAAGCTATGTAAGGGTTATTGTTGAAGAATTACCCACACATATGTTATGCAAATAAAATAAAATTAAAAAAAGAAAAAAAGAAAAAAAAAGAACTCTTGTGTACAAAAATATATGTAGTAGCTCCTTTTGTTGTGGCAAAAAATTGGAATTTGAGAGGATGCCCATCTATTGGGGAATGGCTGAATAAGTTGTATTTAATGTTTATATATATATATATAACATATATATATATATACATACATATATATACATATATAGTTAGAAAAATAGCACATGTTTAACCTATATTGGATTACTTGCTATCTAGGAGAAGAGGATGGTAGGGATAAAGGGAGAAAAATTTGGAACACAAGATTTTGCAAGGATGAATGTTGAAAACTATCTCTGCATGTATTTTGAAAAATAAAAAGCTGCTATTAAAAAAAAAAGAAATGGGCAGGATAGGTTCGGAAAAATCTGGAAAGACTAACATAACTTGATACAAAGTGAAATGAGCAGAACCAGGAGAACATTGTGATAGTAACTGTATCTTTGTGTGACAATCAACTTTGCTCTTCTCAGCAATACAACAATCCAAGATAATTTCAAAAGACTGAAAACAGAATTCAACACTAGATAATAAAGTCAGACAAGATTAAAGTATTGTTTGTTGAGACTACCATCTCCTTATTCCTAGGAGATTTAATAGCAACAATTAATATTTATATAATGCTTTGAGGTTCTCTTCCTTGAAGATATAACAATAACTAATATTCACATAGTACTTTAAGGCTTGAAAGCACTTCACAAATGTTATTTCATTTGATCCTTAATAACAATCTGGGAGGATAGAAGGTATTCTTATGCCCATTTTACTGATAAGGAAACTGTAAGTGACTGATTTGCCTAGTGCTATACAGCTAGGCAGTATCTGAGACTAGATCTGAACATGTACCTCTCCTTTCAGATTCAGTACTGTATTTCACCTGGCTACAGTGGCTTTAATTCTTCCTATAATTAATACACTCCAATAACATTTGCTTTGTGTGTGTGTGTGTGTGTGTGTATGTGCGCGCGCGCGCGTGTGTGTGTGCCATATTACTCTACTGACTCACTGAGTTTTTAATAATTAGAACCACCAGATCTTTTTTGGGACAATTGCCATCTATCCATTGTCTTCCATCTTATACTTGTGAAGTTGATATTTATCATCACAAGCATGACTTCACATTTATCTTTATTGATTTTCATCTCATTCAATTCAGCCCATGTACTATTCTGTGAAATTCTTTTTGGATTCTGTCAGCTACTGTAGTAGATTACCTTCCCCCATTGTATTTTCTGAGAATTTGATGAAATTTGTCCCTTTTTCCAAACCAAAAAAATGTAAACTAAACCTTTGAGGTTCACCAGTGTAGATTTTTTGCCATGTTGACATTAAACTGTTAACAATTACTTTATTCAGAGTCTGGCCATCCTACTAATTCTGAATCCATTAAATTGAATTAGCATCTAATTCATTGCTCTTACCAAGAATAGTATGCAATACATTGCCCAAAGTTTGCCAAAAATTATATTCATATCATTCTCTATCTACTAGCCAGAAAAGGAAAGATTAAGCAGCTGATAATGCCTTGGATAGAATGCTTAGTCTGGAATCAGGAAGAATATCAGATCAGTTTGTGAATTCAAGTCTAGCCTCAGACACTTAGTACCTGTGTGACTTTGGGCAAATCATATAACCGCTATTTGCCTCAGTTTCCTCAACTATAAAATGGAGATAATTATAGCACCTATCCTATAAAGCTATTGTGTGGATCAAATGAGGTGATGTTTGTAAAAAAAAAAATGTTTAACATTGTGTCTGGCATGTAATGGGTTTTATATAAATACTTCATAAATGTTTATTGATCGACTGATTTTGTTGTCAGGTCCATAGACCTATCCAAATTTCATATAAAAGGACCTCTCAGATAGTTAATATATGTTTTCTCTCATTCCTGATTTCCCTCTCTTTCTTTAATAGGCAATTGCACAGCATTCTCTCAGCTAACTGAGTTAGGGAAATGAATTATCTTAAATTCCCAAACTTCCACTGTCTTCTAGTGCCAGGGCCATGCAAATCATGAAACTTAAAAACCCTAGAGATTATTATGAATGGAGGGGTTGATGGTAGAGCTGGTGAACTTTGATTTCCTCCCTGTTTTGAAGGCAGAGCCAGGAGTTTGCCTAGCCAGTTCAAACCAGCTGGAAAAACATGATTGTTAAATTTTTAGAGTGAGCATTGACAGTTTGGAAAATAGAAAATGCTACAATTAAAGCTGGAGTTATTATTTTGTTGGTTGTCTAATCTTTAAAAAGTAATGGAGAAAATGTTAATAATGCAGATTAAACTTTTAAATGTGTCCATTTTTTCTTGGTGAATCAAATGTTAAAACATTTACTTTATTATTAATTAATTAATTCATAATTGCTTATTCATTCATTTATTTGTTTGCTTATCTGTTTTATTATTTGCCTTATCTATCCTTGGGCAAAGGTTTTGGTTCTTCTAGTGTATATGTGTATGTGTGTGTGTGTGTGTGTGTGTGTGTGTGCGCATGTGTGTGTGTTATAATTATTACATTTTTAAATACAAAATTCTTGATACAGTCTTACAAAAGATATTCCTTTTATAAAATGTCATTTAAGAAAAAAAATCTAATGACCTAGAAAACTAGATAACTGTGATCTCTAGAGATCACATATATATGTATATCCATACATATAAGCTGTATACACACATATGTATATCTGTATAGATAGATATAGACATATAAAATGTAGAGTACTTTATTGATTATGACCAAGTGCCTATTTATTGCTTAAATTAAAAAAAAAAAGATGTGAGCTGCCTCTACTATCATTCTATTTATGGAATTAACTCTAGGTTCCTGTGACAATAGTTCTTTACCTTGTCAAAGGTTTGATATCAGAATTGTAAATGTGCCATCAATGGAAATTCCATTAAAGAAATTGTATTCCCATTTGTTTGACCACTGAACCCTAAGGACCATGAAGCTTTTCCATCTGATTTTCAGCTAAAATCTCCTATCATACATAGTTTCTCCCTGTTAGAATATGAGTTCTTTTAGAGCAGGATGTGTCTTGCTGCTATTCTTTTGTTATCTCTTATGCTCAGTAGAATGTTTTGCACATAGTAAGGAGTTATTTTCATCCATTTATTCCTGAAGACAAGCCAACAGAACATAAGTTCAAACAGGTCTACTAAGTTAGAAGGGCTTCAATTGTTGATATGTCTATTATATGAGGACAAGTCTGGCTAATTTTGGAAATGAATATTATTAGAAGATTGGTCACAGCTAATGAATTACTTTATCCATCACAACTCTCAAAGATAATAATAGTAGGTTGTGATCCCTGTCAGTAAAGGCAGTATCCACACCAAGGAAATCAAGGAGCCTTGAAATAAACTATTAAAGTAGGTGGTGATTTGGATTTAGAATAAACAAAAGTATACTCTACTGGGAATCAGTTCTGTAGCCCATCAAAGTCATGTAAGCAACTGTTCTGATGATTTTGAAAAGCTTCTGTGTCCTAATTCAATCAATCAAGTATTTATCCAGGGCTTTATGAACTAAAGACTCCGTTGTTTTATTTATTCTGTTATTATAAATCAGAAGTCTATCTTATTAATTGTCCTTTTTCAAAGTATATTGATACTTCAGTTGGCTTTGAATAACCCTATTTCCATGACAGTGTTTCCCCTTGTATATGTATTATGTTTTACAGTTTACAAAACTACTTTCCCATGTATTTCATCATTTTATGTGATTCTAAATTTGGACAATACCAATTTGGTGATTTTTTTTTCTGAGGCAATTGGGTCATATAATTAGGAATTGTTAAATGTTTGAGCTCACATTTAAACTCAGGTCCTCCATGGTTCTCTTCAACAATGATGTGATTCAAACCAGTTCCTATTGTTCAGCGATGAAGATAGTCATATACATCCAGAGAGAGGCCTGTGGGAACTGAGTGTGAACCACAACACAACATTTTAACGCTTTCTATGAATATTTCCATGCATTTTGTTTTCCTTCTTAGGTTGTTTTTTTCTTCTTCTCTTTCTAGATCTGATGTTTCTTGTGCAGTAAGATAACTGTGTAGATATGTATACATGTATTGTATTTGTCATATAATTTATCCTATTTAGCATGTATTAGATTACCTGTCATCTAGGGGTGGAGGGTGGGGGGAAGGAGGGGAAAAGCTTGGGAAAAAAAAGTTTTTGCAAAGGTCAATGTAGAAAAATCACTCATATGTTTTGTAAATAAAAAGCTTTATTAAAAAATAAAAAATAAAAATAAACTCAGGTTCTCCTGACTTCAGAGCTGGTGCTCTATCCACTGTGCCACCTAGCTGCCCCTTAATTTGGTAATTGTTAAAAGTCTTATGACATTATGATTGCCTGTTTGACATAACTAATTATAATAATCTCTCATATTCATAGGACTTTATAATTCTAAATATCAGTACATACAGGATCTCACTTGAAAATAATAGCTAGCATTTATATGGCACTTTAAAGTTTCCAAAGCTCTTTATAAATATCATCTCACTTTATCCACAAAATAATCCTGGAAGGTAAGTGCTATTATTTCTATTTTATAGATGAAAAAACTGAGGCAGACACAGGTTAAGTAACTTGCTCCAAGTCATACAATTAGCAAGTAACTGAGACTCAGATCTTCCTGATTCTACTTCTAGCTTTGTGCCATCTTCATCTTGGATTTTCACAACAACCCTTTAAGGTCAAATATTATCAAGATTTTAAAGAAAATTAAGATTTAGAGAGACTGACTGAGTTTCTCAAGGTCATAGACTTAGCAAAGGAAGAGCTACATCTCAAACTAGATCTTTGGATTACAGGTTTAGTACTCTTTCCTCTCACTAATGAGTAGTGTGTGTGTGTGTGTGTGTGTGTGTGTGTGTCTCAAAGTATTAGATAGTGCAACAACACCTGAAAAACAGGTAATATTCAAGAAAGAAAATGAACCAGAGAAGAGAAAAATAAATAAATAAAAGGGAAAAAAAGGATCACACATTGATTTAATATAACTAAAGATTATGAAGCATTTGATAAAAATTGTCTCATTTTATCCTCACAATAATCCTGTGATGGAAGTAGTACAGGTATTATTATACCATTTTAAAAATGAGAAAACTGAGGTTTCCCATAGGAGAACAGATAACAAAAATAAGCAATCTTCAGTATAGAAAGTTGTAGACTTCAGCCTTCAGACTGATTTAAGGTATGATTAAAATTTATAAAAGCATGAATAATATGAATCAATAAACAATGTTAAGTACCTTCTATGTGCCAAGAATTATTCTAGGCATTACAAAGACAAAGACAACACAGTCCCTGCCCTCAAGGAGCTTCTATACAACAGAAAAAGCACCATGTACGTGTTTAAGGATATACAAAATAAATGCAAGGTGATTTTGAGAGGTAAGCGTGGGGATGGGATTGAAGATGGAGGTGCTTAAGCTTTGAAGAAGCTAAGAAACTAAGGGAGTAAAGAGGGAGTGCATGGGGAGGAAGGAAATATAGCTTGTACAAAAATGCAGAGGTGAGCTATGTGAAGAATAGCAAATTGGTCAGTGTAAATGGAGAGAGAGAATTAAATCTGTAAAGACAGGCTGAAGCCAGATTGTGGAGGACATTAAACACTTGATAGAAAGAGAAGAGTAGTGAGGGTAATCTAAAATTGGGATTTGACAAAGAGTGATAGGGCCCATAGGACAGTATTCTTTATTATGAAGAGTGTTCAGGATTTGAATGTAGAGATGAGACTAAATGATTTTTAAAGTTTCTTTTAGTTCTGACAGTCTCCAGTCTTTCATACACATATATTACATGTATACACACATGCACACATACACACATACATTCACATAGAGAATGGGCAGCTAGGTGGCTCAGTGCCGCTCACATGTCCACTAACCACTCAGATGGTGTGTAGAACATCAGGAAAACATGAGTTTAAATCTGGTCTCAGACACTTACTAGTTGTGTGACCGTGGGCAAATCACAAAGCCATATTTAGAATCACATATTTGCCTCAGTTTCTTCATCTGTAAAATGAATTAGAGAAGAAAATGACAAATTATTCCAATATCTTTCTCAAGAAAACCTAAATGGGGTCACAGAGAATTAGACACAACTGAAATGACTAAGCAACAATATGATCTACTAAAAATGCATATATACGTTCTATTTTATTTTATTTTAACTGTGGATGAAGGCCTTTGTATTCTTTAACACATTACTTGAAATAAAAGAAGATAAAATAGGTGAATGATTGAAACAAACTATATTCACATTAAAAATTTTATTTATTTTTTAATTTTACTTTGAGTATATATTATCTATATAACTGCAATGAGTATACATTGTATTCCATATTTTGAAAATTCCAAAGAGTAGGAAAAATAAATTTAAAAAAATTTTTCATACTAATAATTTATTTGTCCAATTACATGTAACAGCGCTGCTAGATAGAGTGGATAGAGCATTGGCCATAAATTCTGGAGGACCTGAATTCAAATATGGTCTCAGACAGTTAACACTTACTAGCTGTGCGATCCTGGGTAAATAATTTAACCTCAATTGCTTCAGGAAAAGAACAAAACAAACAAAAAAAACCCTCTCAATTACATGGAAAGATAGTGAGAAGTAAATTTCACAAAATAGATTGTGATTTTATAGTAGAAGCCAAGACTTAACAGAGTCCAACAGTCAGTTGAAATAATTAGACTATTTTTCCAACTAAATTGTCTCAATCTGTAGGACTGCATTCTACACAGTGCCTGGCCTTCAATAAGTATTTATCAGGGGACTGTTTGAAAATACACATTAATCTTTTTTGTCTTTACTGCAAGAAACATTGTTTCCTTCACTATAAGAGGACTAAAGTTCTCTTCCGATGGCTCATCTCCTTTTGGAGATGTGCTTGGGCCCTTGAAAACAGAAGAAAGTAAGTTCTGGAGAGTCCTTTCAAGTTATGGACAACTAAATAGTAGTTAGACTTGGAATCAGGAAGATGGGTTCAAATCCTATCTGAGACACTTCTTAATTATATGATCATGAGCAAATCATTTAATTTTTCTCAAGAGTAAAATGAGGATGAAAAATAACAACAACCTTACAGAGTTGTTTTAAGGATGAAAATATATGAAAGGATTTTATTGACCTTTAGTCACTACAAAAATATGAGTTATTATTATTGCCATTAATTATGTGACTGATCTTCCAGTCATGACTTAAGCCTTTGTTTTTCATCTAAAAAATTAAGGAGTATTTTTTCTAAAATTCACCATGATTCTGTGTTCTCTGTTTCTCTCTCACATATAAGACAACAGACCTTTAAACTGTTTTAACAGTCATCTGTTTTAAAATAATTTTACTATTTTCTATATATTCAATATAGGCATTAAAAAGTTTAGAGAGAAAAATCTTCATTCTTTTAAAAACTGCTGTCTTGACAGAAGTCCAGATTATAAACTACAATAGAGCTGTGGTCCCCTTTAAAATGTTAGGACCTGCAGATCTTTAGAGGGAGATGATTATATGGTAATCCCAGGACCCTCTGAGAGGAGGAGGGAAAAGGTTAGAAGAATGAATGATTGACAGCCCAATACCGTGAAAGTCACGGTAAAGTGGGTGGTAAAGGGGTGAACATCTTAGGGTTTCCACTTGGTAAATGAATGCCATGCTTTGGGAGAACAGCCTCCTACTTTTTATTTTTGTTTTTCAGCATGAGAGCACATGGAGACATTTGGTCTGTTGTGAACAGGGAAAGGGACTGAAGGTCATCTCTCCTGGGACAGCTTAAGATAGAAGAAAAGATTGGGTTCCAGTAAGAGTGATTAAGGAAGTATATCATTAACAGCTTAGCTTTCAGACTATTGCTGCTGTTTGCCAGTTTCATATCTCAGGAAAAACAGCTGGAACTAGGTATCTGGGAGAAATTTTGGAGGAGGTTATATTTTTGGTCTAACAGAAAGTCTTATTTTTATTTATCTGAAAAGCTACAAGAGGACAGAAAGTAGAAGGGAGAAGGTAAAGCACTGCAAGTAGCCAGAACATATTATCAAAAAAGATGTATGTGTAGGAAGGAAGGAAAAAAAAGAGAGAAAGAGAATGAAAGAGAGGAAAAGAAGGAAAAAGAAAGAAGGAAGGGAGGAAAGAAAAAAAGGAAGGGAGGAAGGAAGGAAGAAAGAAAGAAAGAAAGAAAGAAGAAAAAAGGAAGGAAGAAAAGAAGGAAGGAAGAATGAAGGAAGGACGGAAGGAAGGGAAGGAGGGAGGAAAGAAGGAAAAAAGAAAAAAAGAGAGACAAAGAAAGAAAAAAGGAGGGAAGGAAGGAAGAAAGAAAAGAAGGGAGGAAGAATGAAGGAAGGAAGTAAAGGAAGAAGGAAGGAAAGAAGGAAAAAAAGAAAGAAAAAAGAAAGAAAGAGAAAAGGGAGGGAAGGAAGGGGAAAAGGGAAGAAAAAAAGGGAGCGAGGAAGGGGGGAAGAGAGACAGACAGATAAAGAGAGAGAGAAAGAGAGAGACAGAGGCAGAGAGAGAGAGAGACAGACAGAGAAGGAAGGAGGGAGGGACAGAGAGAGAGAAAGAGAGTGCACAAAAGGAAGGAATTATTTAAAAAGGTTAGGGACTGGATCTTTGATTTCATTGTTAAAGGGAACTGTTGCATGAGGCAATTCCTTCTACCAGTGTACATTAGTACTTTCATTGCATCTTAGAAAGTTTTCTACAGGCCTCAAGGCAGTTTAATTGATTTGCCCAGGATTCCATAACTAGAATGTATCAGAGGAAACACTTGGACTGAGATCTTCATGGGTCCAAGGCCAACCCTGTCTGTTGTAGCATGTTTGAAATGTATACTTAAAATATGCATAAATTTTTTAAATGCTTTTCATTAAAACTTGCATGCAGTAGATTCAGTGTCATAAATCATCTTTAGTTAAGGACGTTTCTTTTTGTTGAGTTTTTTCAAGTTCACCACTATAAAAAAAACTAAAGAAAAAAATTAATAAGAAGCTTATCAATTTGTAGGTAAGCCCCATTCATAATATATTTCCTCACTTGAGTTAGGTCTAGAACTTTGTCACCTACTTCTACAATTTCCTGTTAAAATCTTAAGATTTAATTCCTGTAACTTTGGTGTTAGGATCAAACACCAAAGTTCCTTGCTTTGTAGGCAAAGTTCAATCTTTTCCTTCAAAGGAAAGGAACTTGTCCTTGAGATATTTCCAAGGTACCAAGGACTAAATCAAGTCATCGTATGATGGCTTTAGAGATACATAATGGCAAAAGAAAGACCAGCCCATGTGGAGTTATTGCCCCTCAGACTTGGCAGATGTCCTACGATGTCATGAGTCATCCCACTCTGTCTAGTTGAACAATTAATTGCATTTCTATAAAGTAGGGGGGCATAGGAGTAGGAATCTATTTGAGACAAAAGCTTATTTTTTTTGTTTATTAAAGCTTTTACTTATAGAACATATGAATGATTTTTCTACATTGACCTTTGCAAAATTTTCTGTCCCAAATTTTTCCCTCCTTCCCCCCATCCCCTCCCCTAGATGGCAGGTAGCCTAATACATGTTAAATATGTTAAAATATATAATAAATCCAATATGTGTATACATATCTATACAGTTATCTTGCTGCAGAAAAAAAAATCAGATCTAGAAAGAGAAAAAAAAACCTAAGAAGGAAAACAAAATACAAACAAATATTCACAGAAAGTGTTAAAATAATGTGTTGTGCTCCACACTCAGCTCCCACAGGCCTCTCTCTGGATGTATATAACTATCTTGATTACTGAAGAATAGGAACTGGTTTGAATCACCTCATTGTTGAAGAAAGCCATCAGAATTGATCATTGCATAGTCTTGTTGCTGTGTATAATGATCTCCTGGTTCTGCTCATTTCACTCAGCATCAGTTCATGCAAGTGTCTCCAAGCCTCTATGAAATCATCCTACTGGTCATTTCTTTTTTTTATTTTTATTTTTTTATTTTATTTTATTTTATTAAAGCTTTTTATTTGCATAACATATGTATGGGTAGTTCCTTAGCATTGATCTTTACAAAGCTTTCCTTTATAAATTTTCCCCTTAGTCCCCTCCCCTTTCCTAGATGGCAGGAAGTCCACTACATGTTAATTATGTTAAAATACTTGACAAGTCAAATATATGTATACATATTTCCACACTTATCATTGTTGTGCAAGAAAAATCGTATCTACAAGAAAAAAAAATCAGAGAAAGGAAATACAATGCAAGCAAACATCAATAGAGAGCATGAAAATGTTATGTTGTGGTCCACATTTCATATCCCTCTCTCTGGGTGTATATATCTTTCTTCAGTGAACAATTGGAACTGGTTTGAGACAATTCTTTGTTGCAGAGAACCATGTCCCATCAGAATTGATCATCATGTAATATTGTTGTTGCCGTGTACAACAATCTCCTGGTTCTGCTCGTTTCACTCAGCATCAGTTCATGAAAGTCTCTCCAGGCCTCTCTGAAATCATCCTGCTGGTCGTTTCTTACAGAGCAATAATATTCCATAACATTCATATACCATAATTTATTCAGCCACTCTCCAATTGATGGGCATCCATTCAGTTTCCAGTTTCTAGCCACTACAAAAAGGGCTGTCACAAACATTCTTGTACATGTGGGTCCTTTTCCCTCCTCTAAGATCTCTTTGGGATATAAGCCCAATAGAAACACTGCTGGGTCAAAGGGTATGCACAGTTTGATAACTTTTTGAGCATAGATCCAGATTGCTCTCCAGAATGGTTGGATCCGTTCACAGTTCCACCAACAATGTATTAGTTTCCCCTGCTGGTCATTTCTTACAGAACAATAATATTCCATAACATTTATATACCATAATTTATTCAGCCACTCTCCAATTGATGGGCATCCATTCAGTTTCCAGTTTCTTACCAATACAAAAAGGGCTGCCACAAACATTTTTGCACATGTGGGTCCCTTTCCTTCCTTTAATATTTCTTTGGGATATAGACCCAGGAGAAACACTGCTGGGTCAAAGGACATGCACAGTTTGATAACTCTTTGGGCATAATTCCAAATTGCTCTCCAGAATGGCTGGATCTGTTCACAGTTCCACTAACAATGTATCATTGTCCCAGTTTTCCCAGATCCCCTCCAACATTCTTCATTATCTTTTCCTGTCATTTTAGCCGATCTGGTAGGTGTGTAGTGGTATCTCAGAGCTATCTTAATTTGCATTTCTCTGATCAATAGTGATTGGGAGCACCTTTTCTTATGACTAGAAATAATTTCAATTTCTTCATCTGAAAATTGAGACAAAAGCTTATTGAGTATTTTTTTCATTCTATAGCTAAGTTCCTTTTGTTATTTGCTAAAAATTCTAAGAATCTCATTTTGTTCTCATCTTAAACCTGAACTACCAGCTCAGATTGTCAGACCTAACCTACTATAACTTTCTGTCTTGTGTTTTAGTCATGTCCTGGTATACTAACATCCATAGCTCTTAATTTAGAAAGAGACAAAATGGCTCAGAATCCACTGATAATGTGTAATAATCTAGGGATATTTCATTAAGAAAAGATTATATATGAGCAAAGGACTAAAGGACCAGGAAGAGAGAAAAGCTTGATTATATGAAAATAGCTGGCTAGCATAATGTACAGTAAGGTTAGAATACTTAAAAATGCAAATACTGGGCATAGGGGTCATCCTTTCTATAAAAATACTTCTTTATAGGTGAACCAAATCTTTTCTTGGGCACCTTTGACTCAGAAGAGTAGGTTTCCAACATTGTGGCATTTTCCAGGTGTTTCTGGACCTTGCTTTTCTGGGGATGCAGAATTTGATCAGCAGCAGAGCTTTGAAACCTGACATGTGGTAACAATCATCATTATCCTCATCATCTACAAATATTTCTTAATATCCGGCTATGTGCTATATCTTTACACATCACATAATTACACAAATGCCCATTGAATGCCATGCATGAATTATTCAGTTATGTTAGACTTTTGAGATATTCACATACATAGAATTCTCCATTTATTTTAGCACTTCTTTTCTTTAGGTCATTCATTATCACTAATTGAAGATGGATTTGTCAGACACACATTCTTCCAGCTGGTTATTTTTCTGCTTAAACTTTTTAGGTACAATTCCAGTACCTGTCACTGAGGAGCCAATTAGGATAGAAAAGACTGGAGCTAAGGCCATATCCATATGTAGAGAGAACTGAGGAACATAGGCAGAAATACCGAAGAAACAAGATTAAGTTAATAATCCAACAAATATTATTTTTAAAATAAAATAATTTGATGGATTTGTAATCTCAATATGGTTTAGTGAACGTGGCAGGCTCTCTTCATTCTTATTTATCATTCTTATTTTTGATAAGATTCTTAACCTAAAATCTAGATTATTAATGCATTTTTATAGTTTTATGAAGTAACTCTTTGGTAATTTGGTATGGCATCAAATCTATAAATTAATTTAGGTAATATTAACATTTTTATTGAAGCAGTTAAATGATATGATGGATAAAGTGCCACATTTGGAGTTAGGAAGAGATAAGTTCAAGTCAGACCTTAAACACTTACCAGCTGGGTGACTTTAGGTAAGTGACTTAATTCTGTTTGCCTCAGTTTCTTCACGTGGAAAATGAGATAGAGAAGGAAATGGCAAACCACTCCAATATCTTTGATGAGAAAACCTCACATTGTCTCACAAAGGAATGGACACAAACTGAAATGACTAAACAACAATTATTATCTTTATTTTATTGTTGAAGAAACTAAGGCAGAGAGAAGTTACTGATCAGATTCACACAACTAATAATTTGAGAGGCCAAATTTGAATTCAGGTTTTTCTGACTCCAAACCTAGCCTTCTGTCCACTGCACCCATCATCTAACTGCCTCTATTTCATAGCATCAAATTACAATGTAATTTCAAACAGTTAAATAAACCTGAATTAGAAGAGAATTCCTAATGTTGATACTGAAAAATAGGTCAGGAATCATGATAATAAGAAAAGGAAAAGAGGAATTGGGAACTGAGAATGGAAAGAAAATGGTAACCAATTACAGCACAAAATTATAATATTTTCTAGTAGATAATGAATCAGTCAGATTTTTTTGGCAAGTGACTGTAATGCCTTAGATCAGATTAATGAATTTTCTAGCTTGTTTATTGCCATGCATCTGAGAGTACATTTGCCTTGATGTTAGTGTGAGCCCCATCCCATCCCCAGATGCTGCTGAACCTTCAGCCTTCATTTCAGACATTTTGCTTTCTCTAAGTACTGCTCCTTGAGGTCTTTTACACAGATGCTGACAGCAAATGCGTGTTTTTCCAGCACTCTGATCAGCTATCCTTACTGGCCTCTAGTGGATAGATACTTAGATGGCTAAAGAATTGAGCTCCTAAACTTGCATTCCCATTCTGCCAATTTTCCCCTTTTGGCAGGACACAGCAATCAGGCAAGATCTAAGAATCACAGAAACAAAGAATTGGAAGGGACGTCAAAATTCATCCATTCCAATCCATATCTGAGCAGCAACAACTCTCACATCGCTTTTAAGACTAAGCTGTGCTGTATATCTCTGCATAAAAGTAGCTCTGGAGTTACAGAGACTTGAGTTCTATCTCAGTAATTCCTCAATCATTATTCTCTCTGACTTCTACCTAGAAACTCTTGGGACATCAGAACCTGGCTCATTTTGGTTCTTCCCTAGGGGTTTTCAATTACTCTATTGAAAATATCAGGCTTTAAAGGGGTGGAACATAGAAAATGTTTTATTTATGTGCATGTAAAAAACAGATATGAGGCTGCACCTAAGTCCATTTAGCAAGGGAAGTCATCTATCCTACCTAAAGGTAAGAGGCATTTCCCATCCCACTTTCTTTTTTTTTTTTTTTTGCTGAGGCAATTGGGGTTAAGTGACTTGCCCAGAGTCACACAGCTAGGGAATGTTAAGTGTCTGAGACCAGATTTGAACTCAGGTCTTCCTGACTTCAGGGCTGGTGCTCTAACCACTGCGCCACCTAGCTGCCCCTCCCATCCCACTTTCTTCAGAATGGTTCCATCTAAGTTTTTGCAAAACAATCATATCACCAGAAGAGGAAGTCTCAATAGTCTGGTTGCACTACTTCCAAGTTTCTTTTTGCCATCCCAGTCTCTTCTGTGGGATCAGTCCTTCCAGTATTTCTGTGCCTTTATCTCAGCTCCCAGAAGATTCATTAGTTCACACTTTTATAAAAGTTCTCTCTGTGTGCAATGAGCCTTTTTTTTCTACTTTCTGGGAAATGTTAATCATAATTAGCAGGTATCCAAGCAACCTTTGCTTTTGCAACAAATTTCCTCATCCATACCATTTCCTGGGATATTTTTACCTTCCCCTCAATCCCTCTATTTTTTTTTTCTTTCTACCAAGAATCCCTGTTCTGTTTGAATATGATTGCATAGTATTATTGGAAATGATCCCTTTAGTCAATGAATTTATCCTATTACCTCTCTTCCTCACTTCTTAAAAAAGGGAGAGAGGAAGAGAGTGACAGTTTAGTAAGATTGTTACAGATTCTCACACATGCTTCTTAGAAAAATATTCCCAAACCACTCTGCTTCCTTACCTTCTTAAGACTAGAGTATCTCCAAGGATACTGGATGACTGAATAACAAGGATACAAGGATAACTGATGCCTGAAATCAATGTTTATCAAACCAACTTTACCATGTAACATCTATGATTGTAGAATAGAGCTCATAAATATTTGCTTAGGTGGTGGTCTGGAATATACATAATATTAAGGGTAACTTGGGGAAATTATGAAACAAAATGTTGGAAATTAAACCTATTTTCACATCAAGCTTCACATAAGTATTTCTGGATTGCTCATAATTTTACATTTAATATATGAGAAAGAATAAATAAATCTAAAGCCAAAATGCTCATAGAATCCTCTCCCCAATTCACATCTCATGGAAACAGAGTTCTATAAAATCCAACTTGGCAAATGATACCCTAGATAAATTTAACTAAGTCACATAGCTTGTTTATTTGTTTGTTTTGCTGTATTCTCTCATTATTGTTAAATATTTGAGTACACTAAGCTTGCTAGATAACTTAGCCTCAGTTAATTATCTATAAAATAGAGGTAATAATCTATTTACTGTAATATTAAAATAAGATAGTTATAAAGTATTTTGAAAATTTTAAAGAGCTATGTAAATGTTAGCTGTTATTATTATCATTATTTCAAAATTTATGCTACATTTACTTGTCTATCAACTGAATGCTTTTTTCCACAAACTTTTTTATCTTTAAGTCCCCAGGGTGCTTTAATTTTCTTTTTGTTTGTTTGTTTGTTTGTTGGAAATGACATTTTAAGTTTAGATTTTTTTTAGATGTCTTGTTTGTTCATCATTTAAGAAAGTTGATGTTGAACCTATTATATGCATGTCATTCCATTAGAGATTTTCCATCTAAACTATAAGTAATGAGATTCTCATCGCTTACAGTTTAGGGAACTTCTTTTTTTTTTTAAATGAATTGTCTGAGATAAATTGTTTGTCTTTTTATTATCCTCAAAGGTAACAAATCTTTGTCCTTTGAGAATAAGATTAATTTGGAGGAAATTGATTTGTCTTTTGATTGTTTTTTTTTTTTTCTTTTTGCTAAGGCAATTGGGGTTAAGTGACTTGCTCAGGGTCACACAGCTAGGAAGTGTCTGAGACCATATTCGAACTCAGGTCCTCCTGACTTCAGGGCTGGTGCTCTATCCACTGCGCCACCTAGCTGCCCCAATTGATTTGTCTTTTAAAGCTAGATCTGGTGAATAAGTTAAACTATCAAGCTGATAACTGATAAAATCTTCAAATCTAATTAACATGCTTGTTGATACTTGGTGATTTGAATGAAAAAGGTGGGAAAAGAGGAGAATTGGGAAGAATATATGGGAAAATATAGTTCTGAAAAAATAAATGAGAAATTCCAAATACTTTTAGGTTATACAAAAATCATCACCAACAAGCAACATCACCAAA
This sequence comes from Myrmecobius fasciatus, assembly GCA_023553655.1. Lineage (NCBI taxonomy): Eukaryota > Metazoa > Chordata > Mammalia > Dasyuromorphia > Myrmecobiidae > Myrmecobius > Myrmecobius fasciatus. The sequence continues at coordinate 574,612 of JAJPUD010000029.1, forward strand.
CAAAAAAAAAAAAAAAAAGAAAGAAAAAAAAAGAAAAAGCAATCGACTATATTTTAACAGACAGAAAAAGACAATATGGACATAGGAGTTATCCCTGTCAATCAACAAACATGTTAAATGTTGACTATCCTTGAGTTATCTGTCTTTGCATAAAACATCTATCTTATCAGAGTTACTATCAAAATTTATAACAAACAAGAAAGAAGACTAGTAATAAGAAAAAGAGAGAGAAAGAGGGCATATAACTAAGGAATTTAATTATGAACTTTTAAGCTATTGAAAATGAAAAAATGGACAAAAGAATGGCAGATACAACTATAATAATTTCATCCAACGTAAATTAATGACTACAATAACAAAGTAGAGAGGGGTGGCTGCCTAAGATAAGACTAGATTGCAACATAAATTTATTTATTTTTTAATCTTAAATAAAGTTGTTGAGGACCATTATTTCATAAAGCAAACAGAAGCACTTAAGGGTAAAACAAGTCTCAGAAAACTTAGTAAGATATCCAAATAAGCAAAATCATCCCTAGAACATTCAAGGAGAAAATAGAAAAAAGATTACAATCAAGAAAAATAGAAAAAATATTCAAAAATTATCATAACAAAATATTAAAAAAAACAAAAGCAAAATTTTCCCCCTCAAAGATAATGAAACCATCACTCCTAGACTCCAAGATTAATTTTATTGAAGGATTATAAATAGCACTAAAGAGAACAAAAATGGGAAAAGCAGCTGGATTAGATCAAATATATATATTGACGGAGTTCATGTTAGAAATAGTATAATTGTCAGGACTTTGAAGGACCAATTTAGAAAGTATCTAAAAGAGAATATGTAAAAGATGTAGAAAAAAATCAGAATTCATTGATTCAAAAAACTTTTTTAAAAGTGTTGACCAAGTCATAGGATAGGTTATCAGGACAATCTAAGCAATAACCTTAACCTAGTGTTCGATAAACCCAAAGACCCCAGCTTTTGGGATAAGTATTCACTATTTGGCAAAAACTGCTGGGAAAATTGGAAACTAGTGTGGAAGAAATTAGGGCTTGACCCATACCTAACACCACATACCAAGATAAGATCTAAATGGGTTCAAGATCTAGATATAAAGAGTGATTTTGTAAGGAAATTAGAGGAACATAGTATAGTTTACCTCTCAGACCTGTGGAGATAGAATAAATTTATGTCCAAAGAAGATCTGGAACTCCTAATTGAACACCAGATAGATAGATAATTTTGATTATATTAAATTAAAAAGTTTCTGTACAAATAAAACTAACGCAGACAAGATTAGGAGGGAAGCATCAAATTGGGAAATCATCTTTACATTTAATGGTTCTGATAAAGGCCTCATTTCTAAAATATATAGAGAACTGGTCTCATATATATAAGAATTCAAGCCACCCTTCAATAGATAAGTGGTCAGGGGATATGAAGAGACAGTTTTCAGATGATGAAATTAAAACCATCTCTAGTCATATGAAAAGTTGCTCCAAATCACTATTGATCAGAGAAATGCAAATTAAGACAACTCTGAGGTACCACTACACACCTGTCAGATTGGCTAAAATGACAGGAAAAGTTAACGATGAATGTTGGAGGGGATGTGGGAAAACTGGGACACTAATACATTGTTGGTGGAACTGTGAATGGATCCAACCATTTTGGAGAGCAATTTGGAGCTATGCTCAAAAAGTTGTCAAACTGTGTATACCCTTTGACCCAGCAGTGTTTCTACTGGGCCTATATCCCAAAGAGATCTTAGAGGAGGGAAAGGGACCCACATGTGCAAGAATGTTTGGGGCAGCCCTTTTTGTAGTGGCTAGAAACTGGAAACTGAAGGGATGCCCATCAAAAATTGGAGAGTGGCTGAATAAATTATGGTATATGAATGTTATGGAATATTATTGCTCTGTAAGAAATGACCAGCGGGACGATTTCAGAGAGGCCTGGAGAGACTTGCATGAACTGATGCTGAATGAAACGAGCAGAATCAGGAGATCATTATACACAGCAACAACAATATTACATGATGATCAATTCTGATGGACATGGCTCTCTGCAACAAAGAATTGTCTCAAACCAGTTCCAATTGTTCACTGAAGAAGACCATATACACCCAGAGAGAGGGATATGAAATATGGACCACAACATAACATTTTCATGATCTCTATTGAGATTTGCTTGCATTTTGTTGCCATCCTCTGATTTTCTTTTTTTTTTTCTTGTAGATAGGATTTTTCTTGCATAACTTGTCAAATATTTTAACATTATTGACATGTAGTGGACTTCCTGCCATCTAGGGGAGGGGAGGGGACTGGGGGTAAAATTTGTAATGGAAAACTTTGTAAAGATCAATGCTGGGGAACTACCCATACATATGTTATACAAATAAAAAGCTTTAATAAAAAATAAATAAATAAATAAAAAGAAAGAAAATTAAAAAAAAAATGACCAAGAAACCTTGTGACCTTTATGCCTTCTTCTATCTATACAAAGTCTTTATGATGTACGTCTATGCTCAC
>JAJPUD010000029.1:577243-686485 GCA_023553655.1 Myrmecobius fasciatus
TTTTTTCTTGTAGATAGGATTTTTCTTGCATAACTTGTCAAGTATTTTAACATTATTGACATGTAGTGGACTTCCTGCCATCTAGGGGAGGGGAGGGGACTGGGGGTAAAATTTGTAATGGAAAACTTTGTAAAGATCAATGCTGGGGAACTACCCATACATATGTTATACAAACAAAAAGCTTTAATAAAAAATAAATAAATAAATAAAAAGAAAGAAAATTAAAAAAAAAATGACCAAGAAACCTTGTGACCTTTATGCCTTCTTCTATCTATACAAAGTCTTTATGATGTACGTCTATGCTCACATTAAGGATGTTTGTAGGGGAACAATCAGGCCTTCTCAAAAAATAGAAAACAAAGTACCACATCTTTGCTATTTCTTTTTTTTAAACAATATTTTATTTTTCCAAATACATGCAGATAGTTTTCAACATTCATCTTTGCAAAACATTGTGTCTCCAATTTTCCTCCCTTTCCTCCCCCCTCCCCATGACAGCAAGAAATCCAATGTAGCTTAAACATGTGCAATTCTTCTGAACATATTTTCGTAATTTGTCAGGCTGTACACAAAACATATCAGATCAAAAGGGAAAAAACACAAGAAAGGAAAAAAAAAAACAACCACCACAAATAAAGTGAAAATACTATGCTTTGAATCTTTGCTATTTCACAAGTGAAAAGATTTAGAGAATATAAAAATCCCACTATGGTTATTATTGTTGATTATGAAAAAAAAAAGCATTCAACTCCTTAGAACAAAACCTTATATTATATGTTCTTTTATAAGTGTGTCTGCCATCAATAAATCAAGTTCATTTAATATTCAATCAAATATTTAACATAAATAGCTCTGTTCAATAGCCCTCTGATTTGAAAAAGAAAAAACCATCAGGTGAAGAATAAAATAGGTTGTCAGAAATGTTTGCCTCTTTAGAGGAGATCTGACACAGAGTCCAGATTGAATAGATTCTCTGTGGTTGGTGTTTCCTCCCATGTTCCTGTTTTCAGGTGACAGTATGATTGCTTCTTGCCCCCAAGACATTCCAGACTCTACTTTAAGAGCTCTATAGTCATTCTGAGGAATTTAGTCTGTCCAGTCACATTGGAAAAAGTAAGCGTGTGAAAAATGTTTATTGTCTAGATTTCAACACACCTGCTAATAGACAACCTATAGATCTTGTCCAATAGTATCTGTTTCTGGGATAGATACTAGAGATGGACAATGAACTAGTATCAAATTAGAAGAGGAAAAAGAAACTGGAATGGATTGTTTTCAGGAAACTGCACAGCATTTTTTACTGAACCCAGATTTCCCATAACAACAAAGTCCATGTTTTTTACATTATATTTTTTATTATATGAATATCTGACCAGTGTTGCTGTATGGCTGTGAGATGCAGGTCTACATTACCTCCTATTAAACTAGTACTACTAATTAAACTATACTACTAAGGATGAGCATCACACAAAAGGCAACAAACACCTATGTTTAATCTAAAAAATGTAACCAATAAGGTACTCCAAAGGAGGATGTGAGTAAAGCATTTCATCCAAGAATTATAGAAATTATAAAAAGAGAAGATGGGCTATTTATGTGGTGAGAGTGAGAAGTGACAAGCAGACCTCTGGAATGTTCTACTAGTATATTCAACTATATGTTAGGAGAGGAAAAAACAGCCTTCAGAATGTTGGGTGGATGACTTGTGATGAACTTTTGGGAGAAGGTTGCACAGGATAGACAGGCAAGGATGGGTGGGGATCTACATTTCTGGAGGGAATTCAAAGAAATGCAATCATAGATCCATTTGACTATCAAAGTAGTATTTATTGATAAACACTGATATAGCAACACATGTTTTTTTTTTTTCCCCAGCATCTATCTGTTCAGTATCTCAGTCCAACTGGAGATAAAAAAATAGAAAATAGTGGTTCAACCTTGCATTGTTTCTGTGAATTTTCTTACACAATAGAAAGAGATTTGGGAAGGAATATCCTATAGATTCAGCTCATAATCTTCAATGTATATCCCTTTCATTCTTACCTCCCTTTTGTCAACTGAGCTTTTTAAAAAATTACTTTCTATACCTGTGCTTCTTTTAAGGTTGCCAGGAATGTTTACTAAGTCTCAAACAAACTAAGGACATGAACAGGTAGTTTTCAGAGGAAGAATTCAAAACTATTAACATTCACATTGAAAAATGCTCCAAGTCACTACTGATTAGAAAAATGCAAATTAAATAACTTTTAGCTATGACCTCATACCTATCAGATCTGCTAACATGACAGGAAAGGAAAATGAGGGGATATGGAAAAATGGGGAACACTAATAATGAACTGTTAGTGAACAGTTGAACCAGTCTAGCCATTCTGGAGAACAATTTGGAACTATGCCCAAAGAGCTATCCATCTGTGTATACCTTTGACTCAGCAATACCACTACTAAGTCTGTAACCCAGAGAGATCAAAGAAAAGGGAAAAGGACCTATTTGCTCAAAAACATTTATAGCAGTTCTTTTTGTGATGGCAAAGAATTAAAGATTAAGGAGATGCCTAACAACTTGATGATGGCTGAACAATTTGATGGTATATGATTGTGATGGAATTGTGTTATAAGAAATGGCAAGCAGAATGGTATCAGAAAAACCTGGGAAAATGTATGTGACCAAATGCAAAATAAATTAAGCAGAACCAGGAGAAAATTATACACAGTAACAATAAAAGATTAAGCTACTCTGATCAAGACAATGATCCAACAAAATTCCAAAGAATCAAAGATGAAAAATACTATCCACCTCCAGAAAGACAACTGACAAACTCTGAATGCAAATTGTAGCATACTTTTAAAAACATTATTTTTGTTGTTTTATTTTGTTTGTGCTTTCTTTTCCAACAGAGCTAATGTAGAAATATATTTTGCATGACCTCATATGTATTATCAAAATCAAATTGCTTATGTTTACAAGGAAGAGAAAGAATCAGGAGAGGGAAGGAAAGAATTTGCAACTCAAAATTTCTAAAAATGATTATTAACTTTTTGCATGTAATTGAGAAATATCTAATGAGATAAAAATAATTTTAAAAGCACATCTATTTTGAATAGTAAAGAAATTTGGCTTTCTTTACAATAATGAACAAAAACTTCCCCAAGTACCAAATCAGATCTAGAACTCAAGGAAGAAATGATCTACTTTGATATTAACAGATTTTAGACACCATGTTTGATTTAGGATTACTAGATTAATTGACTCTTGGACTTGAGTAGTATAATTTCCATGGACAGTAGACTCTACAGAAGCTTTATGTAAATACCTCAGAAGATATTTAAAGAGAAAATAATCACTTCTGGAAAAAGAATGATGAGGCACTGAACAAAGAGTATTCTTTTCACTTTAGATAGAGTAGGTGCTATATGTCAGATAACACTGGATTAATTTAAGCCTCTGAAGCTGTCTGTTCTCTGCATGGGGCTTCCAAATTTATCCTTATTTAAGCTCTTTGAACTCCTCATGCTAGCTGTGTATTACGGTTGGACAAGAGCCTTGTGCTTATCTATAACCAGTTCGTGGAGACATGAATCTCCATTATATAGGTGTGAGGCTGGCTGGCAGGATACTGGGGCTTATGATGTATTTTTTTAAAGGTTTATATTTTAACAGATATAGTCAATATTCAGTTTCAGGGTACCACAAGGCAAACAAAATAGGGAATTGTGTAGCATATTATGAAAGTTCATATTTTAATAATAATATTTCCTGCTAATGAATTATCTGGCCAATTAGATGTATTGAGTTTCTCCTGATCAAACCACATTGTCAATGGCAAACACCAGAGGAAATACATAGTCATCTGCCATGAAATTGTGCCTATTTCAGATATAATTATTTTTGAAGCTAATATTAATGCCTTGCCCATTTCTGCTTTTGTACTTGAATGTACAATAACTCTAGCTGTCAAGGGCTGACGTAAGACACAAGCAATTCAATTTTTCTTTTTCTCTGTAGGAGAGAAGAAGATCCTCCCATGCAATCTTCTGGGCTATTGTCATGTGGTGTGATTTATGGATTTCATGTGTATTTCTTTCTTTTTAAATCTGGAAGTGTATTCTATTGTTTTATTGGGCTATTCATTCTCTTGACATTCCTGGACATAAGTTAATGGAGTCATAATAAAAGGATAGAGAAGTATAACAAACAAGCCAGATGGTATAGATTCAGGACTCTGACAAATTAGGGAAGACAAGGGTAAGGACAAAAGATAGAATCCTCTGATTCATGTGCAGTGGGCTAGTCCCATAAACTAGTGTGGAAAGGTTTCATTAAGTCAGAATTAAGGGGGGGGGGGAAATGGAGAAAAGACTGTGAAATGACAGTAAGTAACAGCAGAAATGATGGTTTGTTTTTTCTTTGCTAACATTTACTTTTGATATATGAGATCCAAAAGCTGAGTCACGAAAAGTGGTTCAATGTGAGGTAGAGGAGGTCTCTTTGGTTTAGAGTATAAACAGAACAGATCTAAGAATAGATTCTCTGGTTGCCATTGCCAGAGGTCCTATTCAGTTGGGTACGAAAGTTCTATTGGGTGTTGCTGTCCCTAAATGGTAGATAAGAAGAAAAAAAGAGAGAACATAATGGAAAAGGTTATAGAATCTCAAGATCATGGAACTGGAAGAGTTCTCAGAGTTCAATTAGTTCAACTTGAATTGAAGAGGAGTCCTTTCTTTAACAAATGATTATTCAATATCTGCTTGAAGACCTTCGGTAATGGGAAATTCAGTAAAGAGGCAGCCCATTTCACTGAGACAACTCTCGTTCATTAGTTTTTCTTCTTTTTCCTTTTTTTTTTTTTAAAGCTTTTTATTTTCAAAATATATGCATAGTTTTCAAATTCATCCTTGCAAAACCTTGTATTTAAAATTTTTCTCCCTCCTTTCTCCTGCCTTAGATAGAAAGCAAGTAAAATGTGTTAAACATGTGCAATTTTTCCATACATATTTCCACACATCATGCTGCACAAGAAAAATCAGATCAAAAGGGGAAAAAATGAGAAAGGAAACAAAAAACAAGCAAACAACAGCATAAAAAGTGAAAATTCTATGCTATGATTCACACTCAGTCCCTACAATCTTCTCTCTGGGTGTAGATGGCTCTCCCCATCACAAGTCTATTGGAACTGCCCTGAATCACCTAACTATTGAAGAGAGCCACCACCCATCAGAATTAATCATCATATAATCTTTTTGTTGCTGTGTACAATGTTCCCTTGGTTCTACTAACTTCACCTAGCATTAGTTCATATAAGTCTCTCCCGGCCTTTCTGTTCTTAAGTTTTTCTTTACAAAAGCCTAAATCTGTCCTTTTTCATTTTCCACTCATTACTCTTGTTTCTTACTTCTAGTGCCAAAAGGAAGAAACCCGATGACTCTTCCATATGACAGGCTTCCTAATACATGCAAACAGTTCCCATCTAAAATTTTTCTTTTATAATTTAAACAATCCAGCAACAACAGTATTACATGATGATCAATTCTGATGGACATGGCTCTCTGCAACAAAGAATTGTCTCAAAGCAGTTCCAATTGTTCACTGGGAATACACCCAGAGAGAGGGAAATGAAATATGGACCACAACGTAACATTTTCATGATCTCTATTGACATTAGCTTGCATTGTGTTGCCTTTCTCTGATTCTTTTTTTTTTCTTGTAGATAGGATTTTTCTTGCATAACTTCTCAAGCATTTCAACATTATTAGCATGTAGTGGACTTCCTGCCATCTAGGGGAGGGGAGGGGACTGGGGGTAAAATTTGTAATGGAAAGCTTTGTAAAGATCAATGCTGGGGAACTACCCATATATATGTTATACAAATAAAAAGCTTTAATAAAAAAAATAATAATTTAAACAATCCCAATTTCACCTCATTCTATATCCTGCCCTCCATTTTCCTCAATACCTTGGTCTTATGTCTACTTCAGCTTAATGTACTTCTTAAAATGTGGCTTCTGGAATGAAATATAATAATGCAAAGGTTGCCTAAGTGGGGCAAAACTGTCTATAAAATATAATTAGCTAACCCTAGTAAAATCTGTATCTTTGGCGGCAGGGACTTGTTTTTGTCTTTGGATTGCTAGAATTTAGTATAAGACCTTGTATGTAATAGACAGATAATAAAAGCTTATTCTAAATTTCCTAAACTATTTCATGTTAAATATTACCTGGGTCTAGTATGATCATCCTGGCACCTTCTCAGTTGGAAGTAGCTACCATTGCACTTGTGCCTTAGGAAGAAAATCTGATCTGCCTTTCAGAACCCATCTAAGTCAGATTTAGAATTTATCTATCTAAGGTTCTGGGCCTATAGTTCTACCCAATCTTTCAATCCAAGGTTCATTCTTAATCAATAGAGAAGCCTCCCAATGTCATGACAGGTCTATATTACCATTTAAATACCCCATTGACTAGATATATAGCTTGGAGACCCACCCAGTATTGATTATTCTACTTTCACTAAGCCTCTGAATTGGTAATTTGATTGAATCTCCTCAGCAGTAATCAATTTTTAATTCTATTGAATTAAGGAAATAAGAATTTTTTAATAGGAAGAAGAATAAAAATATTTGTAACTCCATCACAGATATTTAAACTTGACTATAGAGTAATAGGAAAATGGAATAAAGTTGAGAGAGGAGAACATGGAACTTACTAATTATAGATTAATGACTTTCATTTGAACCAATTTCTCCAAAAAAAAAAAAGCTGCAATAAAATATCTCTGAGTGACATTTCTTTAAAAAAAATAGCTTTTTATTTTCAAAATACATGCAAAAAATACATGCAAAAATAGTTTTCAAAATTCACCCTTGCAAAATCTTGTGTTCCCAATTTTTCTTGGAATTGGCCTGAATCATCTCATTGTTGAAAAGAGCCTAGTCCATCATAGTTGATCATCACATAATCTTGTTGTTGCTATGTACAGGGTTCTCTCTCTCTCTCTCTCTCTCTCTCTTTTTCTTTTTTCTGAGGCAATTGGGGTTAAGTGACTTGCCCAGGATCACACAGCTAGGAAGTGTTAAGTGACTGAGGCCCAATTTGAACTCAGGTCCTCCTGACTTCAGAGGTGGTGCTCTACCCACCGTACCATCTAGCTGCCCCCTACAGTGTTCTCTTGATTGTACTCACTTCACTTAGCATCAGTTCATGAAAGTTTCTCTAGGCCTTTCTAAAATCATATTGTTGATCATTTCTTATAGAACAATAATTTTCCAGTAATGATGGGCATACATGACAGTTTCCAGTTCCTTGCCCCTAAAAAAGGGCTGCTACAAACATTTTTGTACATGTGAGTCTTTTCCCTTTTTTATGATCTCTTTGGGATACAGACGTAGTAGAGATATTGCTGGATCAAAGGGTATGCACAATTTGGTAGTCCTTTGGGCATAATTCTAAATTGATCTCCAGAATGATTGGATCAATTCACAATTCCACAAACAGGGTATTAGTCCCAGTTTTACCACATTCCTTCCAACATTTATCATCATCTTTTCCTGAGTGACATTTCTATGTAAATAATACATTCTGAGATAAAAAGGAGGAATTCATCTTTTGCTTTAAGATAATCCTTCCATTAATAGGAAAATTATGCTTGTACCCATAATAATATAGCTGGATAAAGGAATGTGACTTATATAGTGCCTATCTTAAGGGATGCATGAATCACTTTGATAAGTCATGAGACAACTAATAATACCTATTTGTCACTGAAAATGGTTTCATTTCTATCATATTTTTAGGCCCCTTGATTTCAAAGAAATACATAGTATTAAGAATGAAATCAGGACACTAATCTTGACTCTATTATTTTCCATACCTCTTCTCTTAATCTTTTATTTTTCACTTTAAACATCCTGTTTTGTAACTTAGCCTAAATAAATTCTTTGAAATGATTACTGTTTAATTATTTATTATTTACTGTTTAATTAATAGCAGAAACACACTCCTTTTACTCCCTCATCCAGTAAGACTCATTAATTATGGATGACTGGCTAGTGGTCATTTTTGAAAATCCTTTAAACAAGCAACTTATTATAAACTTAATATTAAGCATTAATATAATTGATTTAGCTTGTTTTTCAACTATATTAAAAAACTGAATTTCAATTGATATAATATCATAAGATAATTAAGATTATGAGCTCTCTGAGAGCAGGATTGTTTTTTAAAAAATTTGTTTTTTCACTTTCTTTTTCTCTTATAGTGTCTGACATATAGTAGATGCTTAATGAATGCTTGTGGTTTGATTTATAATAATTTGTCAGTTATCACCTCTAAGTCTCAAGTAGGATTCTTTGCCCTTTAATTCTCATTTACTTTTACTTTTCTATGGTCTTATTAAGGGTATATTTGATTTTCTGGCTCAACATTTTTCAACTTGCAATTCTTACCAACTTCCTTATAGTTCATATATTTGTCACTCTTAATTATACTATAAATCATAATATTAAGTATCAAAACTTTTTAATGATTCCTTTATTTGAGGTCATTTGAACTATTTATAGTTTTTTTTTGCAATTTAATAATGCTACTATAAGAGATTTGACCAGACAGCTTTTTTGGATGTGTTTTGATAACCCTTAGTGTATATTACCAAAATGTAATTAACAAGGGATCAAAGTATATGATTGTTTTTGTAATTTCTATGTAACTAAACATCAGTGCTTGTCTTTATAGTTGGGGAAAAGGGGATAAAAAAATCAACTTTCCTTAGGGAAAAATAAATTATTAAACACCATATGAATAAGAAGAAACATTAATAATGTAGAGCAACATTTCTTTCAACAAAAAGGATGTATTTCAATGACAAATTTTCAGAAACTTGATTAGAGTATAGGTAGGAATTCCATGACAGCCCCTCAAAATGTATTTTAAGATGTTAATTCTCTGCCTCCTATCTCTGCAGGATACTCCCAGCCTTCTTTATCTCTTGATGAGATCACTTCTCCCCTCTCCCCTACCTTCTCAATCAAACAAACTGTGAACTCATTTTCCAGATATATATCTGGATACTAGTATTTTTATGGACCAGTAGAGAGAGAGATGTTCCTATGAGTTCCTATAGAATAACACAAAATAAGATTGTGCAGCTTTGCAGATCATGTTACAGAATTACTTTTAGAACACCTAGCATAATGCTATCTTTTAAAGATAACAATGAGAATGACTTTGATACTTCATTATATTTGTCATTTCCACTTGGATACTTGTAATGGCAGTCAAATCACAATCTGACCACATCTTTTCATCCTGCTTGACTCATCTGTGTCTCCTCATCATTTTCTAAAGGGGATTCATCCAATTTGTGAGGGATCTTCCTTTAGATCTCTTAATATTGCTTGCATACCAATGGAGTATATCAGCTGTCCATTTTTCTTTCTCCTTCCTTTTCCAGTCATTTGTCATATACATGACATCCCTTATGCCATTTTCCTGGGCAACTTTGCTAATAACATATCATACCCAGGGCAGTTAGGTGGTGCAGTGGATAGAACACCAGCTCTGAAGTCAGGAAGACCTGAGTTCAAATCTGGCCTTAGACACTTAACACGTTCTACCTGTGTGACCCTAGACAAGTCACTTAACCTGAATTGCCTCAAGGAAAAAAAGAAACAAATAATATATCATGCCCAACTTATGCTATTATACATAGTTTCCTTAATCTTTGGATTACCCTCAACTTTAATGCTTTGAGGACATAGCTAAATAGCATTATTGAAAGAGTATTCATGTCTAAAAAAAATTTCTGCTTCATTGTGAAGTTGGATTTAAAAATGATTCTTATATTTGTAAGGAGTTGTTAACATGTAAGTTCACCTATAAACTATTTAATTTTTTGGACCCCATGGCTTCTTGAAGAAGGTATTTATGATTTATTTTTGATAGCTCATTTTTTACTCCTGACCATATTTAGGCTGTCCTCTTTTATGCCCACTTTTGCATACAATTTACTGAGTATTAAGGAATATATTGATTTAATTTGGATTTTATGGTAGTAATGTTGACCCTAGGCCCTCCCATTCAGAACAATTTACAAACTTTTTTTCTCTGCATTTACATATTAGAAGTACAATGTGATATGATCAGAAAGATGGTCAGGAGTTGTGATGCTGAAGGTGGCTGAGCCAGGTGATAGTAGATAATGGTAGTTACGACAGTTGGTAATACTACTATTATCTACCACCACTTGCGTAAGGGCTGATAGATGCCACTGGATCTAACACTTATTTTATAGATGAGAAAACTGAGGCTAAGGGAAGTTGTGACTTTCCTTAGACCATAATGGTAGGAAATGTATGAAGCAAGATTTAAATTCAGTTCTTACTGACTTCAAACCCAGCCCTTTATCCACTGTGCATTGGGAGTTTGAGGACAGAATTGAAAAGGATATTTTGATACTACCCATGTAACCTAAGGCAGTGGCTTTACTTTTCTGGGACTCCATTTTCTCATCTGTAAAATGAGAAGATTGAACTAGATGGTTTTTGAGATTTCTCCCAGTTCTAAATCTCTGATCTTATGAGAAGGAAAAGCTTTTAGTGACATCATCAGATCTGACAAGTCTTTGTACCATCTAAATTGCAGTTTGGAGTGTTCCCAGTGTGATCCAGGTGAATCTCTATTACATTACACACATTTCTAAATGAGAAACTTCTCTGACCGTGGACATATATTTGTGATTCTTCCTCTATTTCCTACCTATTTAGTGACACAGCATGGTATAATGGAAAGACTACTGCATGTGAAGTCACACATGTTATTTTTGAATTCTAGTTCTACCACTTTTTAACTGTGAAACCTTGAACAAGTCACTTAACAGAAACTTCAATTTCTTCATTTGTATGATGAGGGGTTTGGAGTGGGATCCCTTTCAGCTCAAAAATCTATGATCTAATAAACTTGAGTATGAAGGATATTGTGGCAGTGATTGCCATCATTAACATATAGCAAAGAATCTGTTTCAGTAAAAGCTAAGTTTGTGATGAAAAGACAAAAGACAATTCAGAGACAATGCTGAGTACATTTCTGATATGTCACTTATTCTGAAACAACACATTACACGAGACTGTTTTGAGAACACAAATTTAATACCAACTCTTTTTAATCCTCCATGATCAGAATTAGATAATACAATCCATAAAAATACTGACTCACAAAAATTATACAATTTATACAAGGTCATTTATTTTAAGAACTAAATACTACATGATGCAGTGGATAGAGCACCAGCCTTAGAATCAGGATGGCCTAAGTTCAAATCCAGTGTCAGATGCTTAACTCTTACCAGCTGTGTGACTATAGGCAAATCACTTACCCCAAATGCCTCATCCAGGGGAAAAAAGAAAAAACTGATCCTTCCTATTATTATAGGAAATAAAGTAAAGACCAGAAAAGTACAGGTAGAAGTCTTTTTAAAAAACATTCTTGACAAAGAAATTGCTAAATGTTTTATCACTGATTAGTAAAACTTTTTTCATCAATTATCTTTTCATACTAATTTTGTAAGCACTGGGTCTCATAACTGAATTTTTCATTCTTTTTTTCCTCACCTCAGCATTGGTGAAAATTGCAAAACATCAGCTAAAAAATTAAACCAATTTGGATTTCAACAAGAAATACATAACTATGCCAATCAGCTGTTTGTTGTTAGCACTCTGTACTGTGAGAAAAGTAGTAAAGATATGAAACTCATAAATCTATTGCATGAATTGTCATACCAGAGAGAGTAAGAAATTATCATAGGGGAAAAGTGTAAATTATCACATTGGACTGGAAGGAAAGTCTATTAAAAGGGGGGGAAACCCTGCATAGGTTTATAATTGAGTAACACCATGAGGTCATTAACAATGGCCTCAGAAAGAAATTATATATTCTTCTCAAGTAGGTAACAAATAGTATCTCATAACTAAGAGTATTTGATATGATAAAAAGGGTGACCAAAGTACCAAACTAACTAGTAATCCAGTCTTCTTTGAGAGTCTTTGAAGGTTATCAAAGGGAATATAACATTTAGTACTTGATGGGGAGAGCTCAGTCGATGTAAGGAAGTCCATAAATACCCTTATGGAGAGACAGTCTAGCCTATGTCCCAGAAAACACTGATCTGAGTAACCTTTGAAGTACTTACCTACGGTAGACCCCTCACTATCCTCACTGTTCTTTATGATGAGATCTGTAGTAGTGAGAATAATTTCTTTAAAAATGATCTCTGGTAGTCTTACAGTATAGATGAGACTTAATGAGACTCTTCATTCAAGTTTCTGACTCACATCATCCTAGAAATCAATTTAGGTTAACCTCTGGGGCAGATTGGTTGCTTTCAGATCCTTTACATCTTGTTGCCAGAGCACTGGATTCCAACTCTATGCTAGATTGATTGATAGAATTTGATGATATGAGCAATGATAAGTGAAAGTTAAAGAAGAAAAAGAAGGAATCTTTTCCACTAGAATATAAACTTGAGGTCAATATTTTTTTATTTGTTTATCTTTTGTATTGCCTTATCTTCAATGCCTAACTTACTTAGGATCACAGAAGATAAAATAGGTCATTTTGATTATGTAAAACTATAAACTTTTTTTTGCACAAACAAATATAATGAAAAAAGGGAAACAATTAACCAGGGGAAATCTTTGCAGTAAGTTTCTTCAATAAAAGTCTCTCTTCTAAGATATATAAGGAACATATTCAAATTTATTTTTAAAAAGAGCCAGATGATAAATGGTCTAAGGATTTGACAGATTTTTTTTTCTCCCAATGGAAAAAACCCAGGACATTTTTTTTTTAAAAAAAGATTCCTAGTCATTACTAGAGAAATGAAAATTAAAACAATGCTTGTTATGTTGAATTGATCACTCTTTGATAACATCTCCTCTCCAGCTGGCCTTCTGGTCATGAACTCCTCTTAAGTGCTTCCTTGATATGTTTGGTACTAGAAGAATCACTGAAATACATGGTACTCTGTACTACATGGCCATGAAAATTTATTTCTTGGAAACTGAGTCAATATGTGTTTAAGTGGCTGCTATATCCAGCTTCACAGTTCTAATTCTCATTTGTCTATCCTGGTGTCTCTCCCTTTTAAAGGCCAAGTTTAAGTGTAAATACAGTTTGATTGATGATTCAATCATATGTATCAGGTGTTGGGAGAATAAGGAAAAGAGATAAATGACCACCTCTGCCTCAAATAATAAATGTAGAAAATGCAGCCGTAATAAACTATCTTAAACAACTAAAAATCTCTGAGCATGGTAAAGAATGAACTCCTAAATTGTTGAAGAAAAGGAACAATGATACATTGAACCTTTTAATAGTCAGATGGGAATGACCTCCTTAAGGTATCTACTTCTCTAATTGACTGGCATCATTACATTATCTATTCACTCTGAAGATAAATAGTCTATTTCTGTGATTCAAGATTACACCATTCTCACAGTTCAAAGATGGATGCCCTACTCATATGATTTAGTTAAAGAGAGGAGGAGGCTAAAGAGGGATGAGATTAATTTAAAGTAGAGTTGTAACCAATGTGAAAAAAATAGGGCTTTGCTCTAGATCTCAAACATCAAAATTGAGAGGGTGTGAAAATTAAAATAATTATTTTTTAATAGATTCTTCAATTTAAAAAAATTGTCATGTTCATGTCTTGCTAGTGCTTTCACTTCTTCAACAGCATAGAAATGTGTGTCTAAAAATAAAAATATTTAAATTTGGACTTAGCAGATGATACTCTTCTTTCTCCTTCCCCCTTTTCCCCACCAACTAAATATTTGGTGAGTTTCTCCATGGACAGGACTTTCTCCTTCCCCCCAGTAACACTGAAGTGATTTTGAATCTCTCCATTGAGTCCAGGAGTCTGTTCCCATGGTTGACTTAAGATTACATTTAGTATTATTTACCTTGGCTCTAAGAAACATTTCAGGAGGCTTGTCTGGGAGCCAAATAGCTAGTTTTTACTTTAATTTTGGGGTAGTAATGAAATTCATGTATTCTGCAGATAATTTCTATAGAATAGGTTCAACATTTGTGGTAAATTTTCAAGTAGACAGGATTTTGATTGGTTGGATGGTTGTTTGGTTTTAAAGATAATAGCAAAGGAGAAATGATTTTTAAAATGACTTTCAAACATTGGGATCCAAAGTTTGTAAGGGCTATTTGGGAGATCAATAACTCATGATCATCTTTTATAGAGTTATCATTTCTAATATTATATAAACTTTGTTGATGGGTGATAACTGAATATTTTCAAGAAATTAAAATTTTTTTTAAAAAATCATTTACCTTTACTTTATCTCATTTTACAAAAGAGAAGCTGAAATACATATCACTATGTATTTCATGTAATGAATGACTTGCTCAAGGCTATGTAACAAGGTCACAATTAGAACTGGACTATGTTACTTGCCTTCCCAATGAGTTGGTATTCATTGAATATATATGTAGTAGAACAGTGTCAACTTACTTATTCCATAATTGCCCCTATCTTGTTAAAACAGGGGAAATAGCCCCCATCTAGGGCTAAAAGTTTTAGCTGATAATGGCATTAAGAAAAAAGTTTTCAAGACATAAATATTGAGAAGGAAATTGAAATACCCTGATGTTAGGTGATATGCCCAAGGCAAATCTTTGCATCTTGTTCTGGGGTTCTCTGAGGGGTATATTGATTCTTTGTTTTGTTTTTATTTAACATTCAACTTAATTCTGGGGGGAAAACAGTAAAGAGCAAATTAAAATTTTGCAGCTGGTGTTAAACCAGGCGTTTTAGACATATACACCACAAAAGGGAGATAATATATGCAGAATTAACAAGTTTAGAAATGTATGCCTAAAAACTCATGACATGATATTAATCTTGGGAAAACACCAACTAACATAATTAAGAGGGAGAAGAGAAGCCCATTGGTATTGCTAGTCAAGAGAAATCTAGGAAGTATTAAAGCTAAAGGACTTCAGGATGGATACAAGTTAACAAAACAATCCACACTAACACAAATATTCAGCTTGCAGAAGCTTAAGGAGCAATTTAATAACAATTTACAAGTATGTGAAAGTCTCTTCATAGAGAAGCATAAAAAGATGACCAGATGTTTTTAATCTCCTCTGAGGAAGAAACAAAAAGGATAGTTTATTTCTGGCATGAAGGATTTAAATTGGCTTTAAAATATAATGTCTTGACAGTGAATTTCATGGAGGACTTCAATAGTATAACATAAATTATGGGATTTTTCCCCTTTGTCTTGTTTTTTTAAGCAAAATTTTAATTTTCTAGGGATGGTTAGTTAGAAGTGAATAGATTCATCTTTTCAAGGTTTATTGTAGCAGAGAATCACTCATTTATAAATCAAATGGGAAATCCTTGAAAATTTAAAATTAAATATCAAAAAAATAAGCTAAGGAACAAGAAAGATATCATCTTCCTCATTAGAAGATGAATTCCTTGAAAACAGAAGATGAATTCCTTTAGAATTCCTGAAACCATCTTGCTTTTCATTTTATGTAAAAGTGGCTACCCCTGACCACCATTACTTGAATGTTACATCTCATCTATCCTCCAAGGTTCTCCTTTATCCTTTTTAAAGATATTATTGAAGTTTTTTTTTTATTATCAAAACATGCATGGGTAATTTTTCAACACTGATCCTTGCAAAACTTTATATTCCAAATTTTTCCCTCCTTCCCCTCACCCCCTTCCCTAGATAGCAGGTAGACTAATACATGTTAACTATGTTAAAATATGTGACAAATCCAATATTTGTATACATATCTATAGTTATCTTGCTGCACAAGAAAAATCGGATCTAGAAAGAAAACAAACCTGAGAAGGAAAACAAAATGCAAGCAAACAATAACAGAAAGCATGAAAATGCTAAGTTGTGGTCCACACTCAGTTCCCTTAGGCCTCTCTCTGGCTTTCTTCATCACTGAACAATTGGAACTGGTTTGAAACATTTCATTGTTGAAGAGAATCATGTCCATCAGAATTGATCATCACATAGTCTTGCTGCCGTGTATAATGATCTCCTGGTTCTGCTGATTTCACTCAGCATGAGTTCATGCAAGTCTCTCCAGGCCTCTCTGAAATCCTCCTGAATTTCTTATGGAACAATTATATTCTATGACATTCATATACCATAATTTATTCAGCCATTCTCCAGTTGATGGGCATCCATTCAGTTTCTAGTTTCTTGCCACTACAAAAAGAGGTGCCACAAAAGTTTTGCACACCTGGGGTCCTTTCCCTCCTTCAAGATCTCTTTGAGATATAGGCCCAGTGGTTCTCTTTTATCCTTAAGGAGGTTTAGGGATGTGCAGATTTTCTGCCATTGGCTCCAGCTCCCATTAATTGTGTTCCCACAATTTCAATTTCTCTTGCACCTCAGTTCCATTAAACCATTTAACTATAAGATTAGCTTTTATAAAGGAACATTTACTTCAAATGGCTGTACAAACATACCTCTTTCTCCCAATATGTGGATCATAATCCTCCCCTGCATCACTTATATACACCTTCTACTTTGAAGGAACAGACAAGGGAGGTGTTTAGACTTTCAGTTTAACTCAATCCCTATATAGGTCAGTCTCAAGTCCAAAGCCCTCTTGGGTCCAGTTTTAGGTATCATAATTTTTCAAGTATTTCCTTTAATAACTCCCTACAACATCCAGCTGGAATCCTGGTGCCAAGGTCAACAAGGTTCAATTTCAAGTTCATTCATGATTCTATCCCATGCTTAGCACTAAAAAAGACAAATAAAATAGAACAAAACAAAACACTCTATTTCTTGGAGCTACTAGGTGAAATGGGAAGGGGGAGCAAAGGTTATTCCATTCCCCTCCCATCAATTTATTCATGACACCCATTGTGAATGAACTCAGACTTTCAGCCCTTATGGACAAAAGCAGAAAAAAGGGTGTCACAATCTGGTAGTTTTTAAAGCTACATATCAAGCTATGCAACAAAAGGAAAGAAGTTATTTCTACTCATGTTATAAGGGAACACCGAACATTTTCTCCCAGAAGCTGGTGCCTCCATCTTAGGTGATCTAGTCAGGACTTCTTAAATTTTTTCCACTCATGACCCCTCTTCACCTGAGAAATTTTTATGTGACCTTAGGTACATAGGTGTACAAAATAAGTATACAAGTGGAACATTCACTGATAATCATAAAGAAATTTATTTTAAAACAATTCTTTGGTATATTTATAATTTTACCATTTATTAAAGATGAAAGCAAATTTGCATACTAATGAGATGGATGTGCTTATTTATTGTTGCATAAAGAATTAAATTTTGGTGGAATTTTTGTTGCCTTTTACTGTTGCCAAAATTTTATGACCCCCAATTCAATTATGTAACCCTATCCACTGTTTAAAAAGCTTTGATCTAGACATGTTCCAACCTCATTCTACTTACATTTAAATCTTCTATGGTTATTGCAATGCTTTGCACAAAGTAAGTGTTTAGTAAATTCTTCATTTATTCATTCAGAATGTCTTTAATACTTTATTTTCTAAAAGTGAGTTTTATTAAAACTTTAATGTCAAACAGTATTTCAACCAACTAAATTTGTTTAGTATTATTTATATTTAAATTAATTAATTTAAATGAATAAGGTATCATCATAATTTTTTTGTCACTAATCCAAATGTGTTTCATCTTTAATAGTCTGGTGAAACTTATTCAACCATTCTTCAGAATAATGCTTTTTAATTCATAAAATAAAATACATTGAATAATAAAGGAAACTAAAGGTTAGCAAAAATAATATATATGTATATATATATATGTATATATATATATATATATATATATATTTTCTTATCTAGTTTCACAGATTCCTCTGAAATATATTCCTGGACTCAGGTCAAGAATCACTGCTTTAATTTCATCAGTATTCTTTATTGATTCATTCTCATTCATTTTTTTTTCTTATGTCTTTTAACTAACAATTTTTAAAAGTTTCTAAGCTATATTATTGCCTTTAATATTTTTATATTATTGCCATTTTTTGACATATCTCATTGCCATCTTCCAATCCATCTGCTGGGTCTTCCTCTGAAACAATGAAAAACAATTAAACAAAACCTATCAACACAGTGACTCTGTCTTTGCAACAAATATGTACCTATACTCTTCCCAACTCTCCAACGAAAAAGGAAAGTTACATTTCCTTATTTATTTATTTATTTATTTTGCAGGGACAAGATTGATCATTAAGGGGTCTTTCAGCCTAGCTAAAGCATGCAGGATATCCTAAGGGAGAAACAGGAGACAGTATGTGCTAATCAAGTCAATCTGAAACAATCTCCTTTGCTACTATCTCTCCTAGGACTCAACTGGGGATAGCCTAAATCCTGAAACCCAGGAGCCTTGAGAATAACAGTGTTCTCCATCCATTAGCATTGCTTCCAGCCTGCATGCTATAACTATCATTGAAAGAATCAACTGTAGAGAAGGGACACACCTTTCTTGCCATTACCACCATCAAACTTGGTTAGGCAAGAGCCCTGGGAATAATGGCATCTCTCAGACTACTGGTCCTGCTTTCCACACACCCTCACTTTCATCATTCCAAAAAGCAAGTCCTTTAATGATATGTCCAGGCAACTGCTTCTTCAGATTCTTGCAGTCACATTTACTGAAAATCCAGGGGAAAAAAATTCTTGGCACCAAAGTCCTTGATACCATCAATTGATTTCATATCAAAACCTGACAGTTAAAATGACATTAAAGTGGTTTTCTGTTTTGTTCATACATCCTAAGGATCATGAGACTTCTTCAAGCTACTTGAAACTTAAACTCCCCTTTTTTGTTTATTTTCTCATTTGTATGGGAGCTCCTTGAGAACAAAGACTATCTTCACTTTTATATTTGTAATCCCCTAATTTGTAATTTGTAACACTTCATAACTTTTCCCATTCATTTATTCACTCATGTGGTTTCCCAGTATTGAGTTCTATTTTAGCATTCTTTTCATTTGTTGTACTTGTACATATTATTTTTCTAGTTCTGGGTTAGTTCACACAAATCTTACGTTTCTCTAAATTCCTCATATTCATTGTGTGTTACAGCCTAACAATTTTCTATTACATTAATATGCCTCAATTTTTTCCCATTCATTTCTCAATTAAGAAACATCCACTTTATTTCCAGGTTTTTATTTTGTTTTCTATTTTTGCTACTATAGAAAGTGCTGTTATGAATATGTTGTATGCAGGACCATTTTTCTCTGTATAAGCTGAAGGGGTGGGATTTTTGGATCCAAGAATATGAACAATTTAAGTGGAGTTTTTTTCCACATAATTCCAAATGTTTTCCCAGACTTAACATGGTATTTCACAGTTCTGTCAACAGTATATTAGGTGTCCACCTTGCCACAAACCATCCTCTTTTAGCTGTGGCATTTTTGCCAATATTCTGAAAGCTTAGAACTCTTTCAATTTGCATCTTTCTTTTATTAATGAGTTGCAGAACTTTTTTCACAAAGTTGTTGAGAGTTTAGCATTCTTTTGGAAACTGTTCATATCCTTTGACCACTTATCTACTAGGGAATAGCTCTTTGTGTCAACTCCCTGTGTGCCTTCTATAGCAGTCTTTTATCAGATTTACAAACACTTTAAAAGGTGAAGCTCAAGAAGGTTGAAGAATTACCTAGTTTAGTCCTCAGGATATTATGTTCAAGAGTATAAAATAGGAATCTTTAGATGAAAGAAAGTCAGAAAACCTGGTTTATATTTCTGGCTCTACACAAGTTGCTGTGACCTGGGGCAAATCTTCTTTCTGAATCAATTATAAAATGATGTGAAAAATATCTGTCTAACACAACAGAAGGTTTTATCCTTTAAAAAAAAGTAGCATAGTAACACTCTTTTAAAGTAGATTTAGTGGCTCCTATTTCTATAGAGCTTTATAGCTCATCTATTTCTTTCTTCAGAAAAGCTCTGTGTGGTAGGTAACAGCAAATTATCATACCTCATCTATGTTGTTCTTTTAATTCCTTAGAGAAAAGTAATTACATAAAACATATTAATGTTTTTGAAGCTAATCAATTAAGTGCCTTAACATTATTACAGTCAGCTATTTCCAATCACTTACTTTCAAATTGCAAGCTACTTACTCAAGGTTAGAAACAGGGACACTATAATAAGGTGGGTATGGTCACTTCAACATAGAAGAAGGAATAAATATATGTTCTGCCTTTCTAATGTTTTCCTTTTTCTTTGCTATCAAAGGTGCCCAAGTCTCCCTTTTGCCAAGTAATTTTCCTTTGAACCTGTTACCAATTCTATCTATTTTCCTCTATTTTTCATATCCTTCATTGTCAAAGTTCTTTCAAGAGAGGGTCATTTTTATTTACTTGGTGCATAGTGCTCCATATTTCATTCCTCAGACCACTGTAATCTGGTTTCTGTCTCACCAATCTATTGCAAATATTCTCTCCAGATCCTCTTCTGTTCTGCTAATTGCTAAATCCAAGAGCATTTTCTCAGATCTCACCTTCTTTGGCCTGTCTGAAGCTTTTAGTCCTGTGAGCCACCCTTCTTTCTAGATTCCTTCATAATGTATGGGTTCCCAAACACTGTCCTCTTCTTTTTCTTATTCCATCAGTGTGGACAAATTTTAAATTTCTATCTTCAGTCCGTAACTCTTCTCTCACTTTCCTATTTTTCTTTAATGATCTCATAAAATTTCTATAGCTCCATTTACTACTTCTATGCAAATGACTTTGAAATCTGTATCTCCTCTTCCATTTCTGAGCTCCATTCTGGCACATTTGGACATCCTCATAATGTCTTAAGTTGAACATATACCAAAGCAAACTCACCATCTTTCCCCCAAACCTGATTCTTCTTACTTTCATATCCTAACATATAGAAAGTGTTCTTTCCTTCTTTCCCCCTTCCTTTTATTGGTACCATCTTTGTTTTTTTCAATCATGATAAAAACTTAAGAATCCCTTAACTAAACCCTCCTCACTGTAATTCTTATAGCTAAACTGTTGCCAACTTCGGTTGACTCTACCTTTATATCTTTTGGTTTTATTCCTCCTTTTGTCCTTCCATTCCTCTTATCATTACTCTGAAGATCCTTGTTACTTCTCACTTGAAAATATTAGCAAAATCTTTAAACTAGTTTCCCTATCCCCTGTTTTTCTCCAGTGCAATTCATTTTTCTGGGAGTTTTCTAATATAAAAAACCCTTTTAGAAACCAGCAATAGCTTCCCATTATTTTCTTAAAAAATAAACTCTTTGCTTTGATACTTAAGACCTCTGTTTTTTTTTTAACAAGGGGAAACATAGCAAGAAAAAAATGGGAGAGAAGGAAAAGAAGAGGTAACAAACATAAGGAGAGGTAAGGCCTCAGTGTGCCATAAAAGATTCCTGGGCTCTAAACTCAAATTTTCCTGTGGAGTTCTAGGAACCAAGTTTGCACACTGTGAACATCAAATTGAGCGTGTGGTCCCATCCTCCCTCAAAGATGAAATTGCTATTATCTGTCATATCACCTATTAACAGAGACTAACACTGAAATTTTCTTCCAGTATCCAATTCTGGGAAATAACAGGCTTCTGTGAAATATAGGTGAGGCTTGTTTTTGGATAATGCAACTGGGAAGGAGAATAAAGAAATAAGAGAAATAGATTTGAAGAGTTTTAAGTCCTAGCCTTTGAGTTTTTAGAATGATTTCAAGCACAGTTGAGTAGATTTTTATCAGAGGCTTCCAAATTTTTCTAGGAGTTAATCTAGGCCAATGATAGGAGCATATTTTTTGTTCTTGCTCTTGTTTAAACCCAAAGATTTTGGAACTATTCCTGAAGCTTTGTGGGGCATGAGCTAGTACTGAGAGGTGGTCAGATTACCAAAAATTTGATCTTCACCAAACAGTAACTCTGAAGTTTTGCTCACTAGGTGGTTTAACTCTTTTAGAATAGTAGTTAAGGTAATATAGCTGTACGACAGGGCTGAAAAGGATAGGAAATCTATCAGATCCAAATCATCCCTTCTTTTTTAAATATTTGACTTTCTCTAATTTATGGAGCTGTTACCAATAGCTCTAGAGAGTTCTGCAATCTCCCTTCTATTCTGGATTTGACTTTATTTAAATACATGTAAGTAATTTGTGTAAGGTAATCTAGCAGAATAATTGTGTACAAGGTGTGAGGGAGGAAATAGTGCCCTGGATGTGCGTTAACTTTGGTCTTCTTGGGTTCCTGGATTCTTGACTCTTTCTATGTGTTAGTATGCTTTAATGAGTAGTGTGCTAATAAATATTTAACAGTTTGCTCTCCTTCACACAAAATACATTGTGGTTGAGACTAATTCCACTAGAGCAGGTCTGGGAGAGGATAGTATTATAGCCAGGGATGTCACAGGGAACTTCAGGCTCAATAGTCATTAAACAGAAAGTTGATGAAAAGTTTTTCCCAAGACACAGCCCATAGGTACACCAAGCTCTCACTGGGACTCCTGGGCAGATCAGAATTGGGGGTCAGGGAAGATTGGGAATCGTAGCAGCTCCATAAATTAAAGAAAGTCAGGTATTTTAAAAAAGAAGGAATGAGTTGATGAAATGAACCTCTGAAACCACAGACAAGGAGTCACCAATCAGCTAGGAAACTGGAATTGTCTAGCCTAGAAACTTCCAGATATAGAAAAATCCAGATTTAGTAAGGATTTAGATAGGGATAAAGGATAGAGATAAAGAGATATTAGATGAGAGGAACTGATATAATTAGAGAATAAACAGAGAAAGGGCAGAGAAAGATTAGATAAAAAAACTCAAGATTTCTTTGAATTATAATTTGTACTGCTGCTCATGGGATATCAGCCAAGGGCATGTGATATTTGGCTCCCTTTCAAGGTTTCTTGTCTAACTGGTCATAATCAGATTGTCACTGTAGAGCTAGAATCTAGTATGATTTGGGAGTAGTCTGTGATAACACCTAACTCTCAGGTTCAACAGATGCTGAATATCTGCTAATCTCTATCTGAGACTGTTCTTCCCATCAGGGACTTAGAATGTGATGGTAATCAGCAAACACCCAGGCTTGTAGTCCATTATTTTATCTTTTCACCTATCTGTCTGACAGCATAATCATCTACAGCTCAAGATATTTATAGAATCATGGAATTTTAGCATTGGAAACATTGACCTTAGAGGTCAGAGGAAATAAGAGCTATTGGAAGACTATAATCACAAAGAGCACAAGCCAATCTCTCAAATGAACCTTCAAAAGTTTTTTTTTTCTTTAGCATTTATATGCCTCCCAACAAATTACTTTTAAATGAACTTGACAAACATCAATAAGCATGAGCATTTCCATATTAAAAAAAGAAAAAAGAGGATTATATATGAAACTTTGATCCTCTATCATATTTAAACTATTTTCTTTTAAAATATAAATTAAATGTAACTTGGTAGTACCAGGACTGCTTTGCTTGTCTATTTTTTTTGCCCTTCCATCTCCTTTCTGTTATGTATCTTTAAATGTGTCATTTGACACTTTTTTGGGGGGGATTTCTTATAATTACTCTCCCCAAACTCTCAACTACTTTTTTCCAAATAAAAGCCCTCTCTTGCAACAAATAATTCAAGTAGAATCAAGAAAAATAAATGTATACAATAACTTTGTCTGAAACTGTTATATTTCATCTTGTCCATCATCTCTCTCTCTCATGAAATGGGAAGTATACTTTACTATTGCTTCTCTGAAGTCATAGTTGTATTGATTAGAATTCTCAAGTCTTTCAAAGTTGTTTTCCTTTACAATGATGTAGTAATTACACAAATTATTCTCACTATATTAATTTATGTCATCCATTTCACCATTTTTTGCTGCAGTAATATTCCATTCTATTCATTCTTGTTCAGTCATTTCCCAATTGATGAGCATCCATTGTACCATCTAGTTCCTCCTTTTTCATTCTTGCTTTCTTTTAAAAAATTTTTCCTTTTATTTCTAGTTCTCTGCAGAAACAAAAGGCATTACTAGAAACATTTTTGAATACGTGGGTCCTTTCATTCTGATTCTTTGTTATATCAGCTCAATAGTGATGTTACTAAGTCAAATGTTAGATATTGTTTAGTGATATTTTAGGTATAGTATCATATTATTGCTTTTCATCATTGTTGGACCATTTCTCAATCCATCAACAGTATACTAATGTACCTGTCCTTGCAATTTCCTTCCAGTAACTGTTCCTTTTCTTTTTTGTCATCTTTTTATACATGAGTGTATAAAGTGGAATCTCTAAATTGCTTTAATTAATATTTTTCTTATATTTGGAACATTTTCTGATGTGTTTGTTGATGTCTTACATTTCTTCTTTTGAAAATCTCCTTTCCATATTGCTTAATCATTTATCTAAATAAAGGAAAATGGTGTCTTTTATATTTATGACTTCCTTATATATCTTAAATAAAAGACATTTTAAGATAAAATTTCTGCAAATATTATTTCACAGTTCATTATTCCTTATCCTAACTTTTTATTTGCTCTTCTCTTACAATGCTACCATATAGTTACTTTATAGTTTACGGCTAGAAAGGACCTATAGGCTTATCATTTTTATCATGGCTCAATCTTGAAAGAATTGATAACTCTTTTTTTTTCTTTTTTCTTTTCTCTTTTTCCTTTTTCTTTCCTTTTTCTTTTTTTTTTTTTTTTGCGAGGCAATTGGGGTTAAGTTATTTGCCCAGAGTCACACAGCTAGGAAGTGTTAAGTATTTGATGTTGGATTTGAACTCAGGTTCTCCTTACTCCAGGGCTGGTGTTCTATGCATTGTACCATCTAGTACCCCCTTTTTCTTTCTTGCTTTCTTTTTTATAAATTTATTGTTTTTTTCTTTCTTTTTTCTTTTTTTTAATTATTAAAACTTATTATTTGCAAAACATATGTATGGGTTCAACATTAACCCTTACAAAGCTTTCTGTTACAAATTTCGCCCCCTACTCCCCACCTCTCCCCTAGATGGCAGGATATTCACTACATGTTAATTATGTTAAAATACTTGACAAATTGAATATATGTATACATATTTCCACATTTATCATTTTTGTGCAAGAAAAATCATATCTACAAGAAAAAAAAATCAGAGAAAGGAAACACAATGCAAGCAAACATCAATATATTCTGTTTTTCAAAACAGAATAAGAAAAATAGAAAAGGATACAAAACAAAATAAAACAAGAGGGAACATTGTCATGCGTCCAGAAGAACATCAGGAAGGTTTCAAAATATATAACAAACTACCAGTTCAAGAAAGTATATATACACACACACATATATATACATACATATATATATGTAGAAGAAAGTATATCCATGAGTGTCCATCTTTTCTTTATTTTCTTGTTAACTGTTCTTTTCTTCTCTGTTGGGAGAATTGAGAACTCTTAACAACAACAAACTAAAATTCGAGAAAACCAACAAACCTGGTTACTCATGCACTCAAGTTGCCAAATAAGGCATACTTGTTGGTTTTATCTAATGAGGGAATTTGTTTTGCTTGCTTATGCATACTTATAATTAGGACTTCTCTCTCTCTTTTTTATAGTGGGAGAGGAGAGGTGGGAAGAGAACATAAATACTTGTTCATTGAAAAAGAACTCACTACTTCCCAAGGAAGTTTATTTGCAGTTTTGCACAGTTTTTAAACATTTGTTCAGTGACAGCAAATGTTTATTGTGAATCTACTATGCACTACTATTTTGTGAGGTAAAAAAATAGAAAGGCAAAAATATTATTTATTTTTTCTTTTTCTTTTAATTAATTTATTTTAATACACATGCTTTATGAATCATATAGGGAGAGAAAAATCAGAACAAAAGGGAAAAACCATGGGAGAGGGAAAAAAAACAGAAAAAAGAAGTGAATATAGCATGTGTTGATTTACATTCCATCTCCATAGTTCTTTTTCTGGATGCAGATAGCATTTTCTGTCCAAAGTCTATTGGCATTGCTTACAATGTGTTCCTGTTCTGCTTATTTCACTCAGCATCAGTTCATGTAAATCTTTCCAGGCCTTTCTAAAATCAACTTATTTATCATTTTTATAGAATTATAATATTCCATTACCTTCTCCCATTTCTTAGAGATATTACAATATAAAAAGAAGAATATTACAAATACTAAAATAAGTTTTAGGAAAAATTCTGGAAGATGACAAAATTTTTAGATAGGGCAAAGAGAGAAGGCTTCTTGGAACAGGTAATTTCTTAGTTGGGTCTTAAAGGAAAAGAAAGATTTCAACTGACAATGTTAAAAAAGGAGTACATTGTAGGATATGAAAGATGAGTCTTTATTGAACATGGAAGTTATATGCATGGAAATTGGAGAAAGCTATGCAAGATGAGAAAACAATTAGAATGATGCAGCAAAATTTGAAGTTGGAAGACTTGAGTTAAGAAAAAACAAACTATTACTAACAACATTTGTGACCTTGAGCAGTCTACCTCTCTGGGACTCAAATGCCTCATCTGTAAAATGAAGGGGTTGGAATGAATGGTCAATAAGGTCAATCAGTCACCCAATAATTATTTATCAAGTTCCAGGCACTGTGTTGGGTGCTGGGGATACAAAGACACTTTTTATCCTCAAGAAATTTATATTCTACAGGTCCCATCTTATCCCTACTAAACCAATTTGACAGGGAGATAGTTTGTGAAGGGGAATAGTAGGAAATAAAATTGGAATAGTAAATTAGAGACTTGTATGGTAAAGGGAAAAGGCTGAAGAATTTTTATTTTGAATAAGTAAACTTTTTCTTTAACTGAACTGAAATCAACCTTCCTATAACTTGTGCCCATTCAGTGATATCCTAAAGCATCCATCCTGATTTGTGTGTTACATGCACCAGGAAGTCAGGGATAAGACTTAACCTGATATTTTCAGATTTTGCATCCAACCTACTTCCTGGTACAATGCTCTGCACAAGTAGGTGCTTAGAGAGATGGCCAGAGAATGGGCAGGAAATGGAGCCTACAATAATAGATATTATTACAATACAACAATAATAACCAAGCAAGGCAGCTTTTGTCAGTTTCACTCATCAGTTTTAGCATGCGACAGCCAAGGATTGTAAACACATTGTCAATGAAAACTGCCTAGAAATGAATATGCTAAAAACTGAAGATGAAACTGGGAATATGAGCTTAGCTTATATTTTGTGTTATTGTGGACACAACAGATTTCCTGCTCATGGAAGTATTATAGGTTGTGTCCTCCTCAGAGAACTTTTTGAAACTCAGTGACTTGGGGGCCTTTTTCTTTTTTTCTTTTTTTTTTTAATTTTTAAATGCAGCAAGTGTCTAGTGGCTCAGGATGTGAATATCCACATTTTGTTTAAGTGTACTTCTCCTTGTCAGCTACAGTACTCCAAATACTTATCTCCATTTTCAGATCAAAGCTGATGAAAAAAACAGATCTCTGAAGGGCTGAATTGCCTTCTGCATTTTTTGTTCATCAGAAGGAAATATCTATTTCACTGGAATTGGCTGGGATTTTTTTTTGTTTGTTTGTTTTTGGTTAGGAGGATGAAAGAAAGTGCTTCATCTTGTGATAGTGAATTCTCCTGCTTTAGTCTCTCTGCTTTGCTTATTTCTTACTCCGTCAATGTCATCTGCCTTCATGAAATGTTTCTTTTAATTAATTATTCTTGTCTCAAGTAGTCTGTTGTGGCTCACTGGCAAGGCAAAAATTCATATTAGCGAAATGGGATCTGTCACTACAGGGAAATATCTTGGCTTATTCCAACATGGAATTAACCTCATTTAACCAATAATCATTTTAATTGATTGCTAAGATCAATCTTTTTTGTTGTTGTTTCTCCATCAGAGCTGTATCCAACAATGGCTCTTTGGTTCTTCCCCACCCTCCTCTCAATATTCTTTCATAAGCAGCCACAAATAGAGAAGCAAGAAAAAACAAACAGACATAAAAACCACTGCATTATGCCACTGCTTTGAAGTCTGATGGGGAAAAAAATACAGGAAGCTTTCCAAAGGAGGGGAATGAATGGACAACCTCAAAGGTTTAACTTCTAGCTCTCAAATTCTATGATTCTAATTGCCAAATTCAATAAAAATAATTTTAAAACTATCTAGATTCTATCTTCTGGATATCCTAGCATTTTGGATTTTTTAAAATTTTTAATCCCCATTTATAAATGTAGGTGAATTCACAGAAGTGAATAAGTTTTAATGAAAACTAATTCTAAGAAAACAAAGAAACACAAATAATCAAAGAAGTATAAATTTTATGAAGGTTAAATGAAGTTTACAAGATTATGAACTTACAGGTGGAAAGGACCTAAGAAATTGCAGAATCTCATAATTGGAAGGAACCTCAGAGGATACCTAGTACTATTCTGGAATTGCAGACCTGGGGGACTAAAAGAATGAAAATAGGGAAATTAGGAAAAGGGTCGTGTTCCATATTCTCTGCTCCAAGTAGAATTGTAAGCTTCTTGAGCATAGGGACTATTTTTAGTTTGCCTTCATATTCCCAAGTCTAAGTATGGTACCTGGCACATAGGAGGCACTTCATAAATTCTTATTGAATTAAATAGAAATTAAGAAGTAATCCCTATTTTAATATATCTAATAAACATTCATTTATGTGAATGCTTTAAGTGGTCTAGGAAGAAAGAACATTATACATGAAGACTGTTAGCAAAGGAGAACCCATTACTTACTTCCTAAGATACCTGTTTAGTACAGCTATTGGTTAAGTTGCTTTACTTCATATCACACCTAAAGATCTCTCTCTATTTTCTATCCAATATTTCTCATTCTCCTTTCAAGTCAAAATAAATAATTGTAATCCCTCTTTTTTCTTGACATTTCCTCAAAAAATTGAAGACTCTTAACATCTCTAACTTGTCATATCTCCTCCATACTCAACATCCACAGTTTCTCTACCAGTCTTCATATGTCAGAGTCTGTATGTAGTTCATGATTCATTTAGATCATCCTGAAATGGATACACTCCAGCTTGTCTATGCCATTCCTATTATGTCACACCCAGAACTGAACATAATATTCCTATTGTTATTTTCATTATATAAGAGTACAGCAAAATAACCTCTCTCATGATAGATTTTGTGTCTCTCAAAAAAGCCCAAGATAATATTAGCATTTTTTTTCTTTTCTGGCTTCCATGTAAGATACTTGGCTTGGAAATCCAGCCATGTTCCCAAGAAATTACTGTCTAACTATGTGTACCTCATAAGGAATTTGTGAAACTGATTTTTTAACCTAAGAATTTTGTATTTATTACTATGAAATATTAACTTCTGCAATTCAGTCCATTTTTCTAATCTACTGAGAATTTTTTTTCTATTTTTATTTTGTCTTCAGTATTAATTACATCACCCAGTTCTGTGCCTGTGGAAATTTGACAGTCATGCTATATTGTCTAGGCCTTGGGTCCTGAAAAGCTGATTAATGATTAATTATTTAATTAAATATTTGATGTGATTAATGCTTTGGCCTTTGATCATAGAGAGCTAGAAAAAGAAGAGACATAGCAGCAAGTACAGCTTTGGAGGGAATTTTATATAAACTGATTTCAATTAAAGAAGGTAGATCTTCAGATTTGATAAATGGTTTATTTTGAGAAAAGGTACTTCTTTTTTGTGGACCTAGGCATTCCCTGATAGAAATCAATCTGGAGAGTTGTACTTGTATATACTCATTGAATGCTTGTTTGTATATCTTTGCTTAATGTTTGTACATATTTAATAAAATATTTTAATCATCATCATTATTATTATAAGCTTTATTGATTTAGTTCTTCAGATTCTGATCTTGTATTTGGGGCCAGCTTCACCTAGGCAAATACATGTACCCTCTATGATTTCATTCAAGTCATTGACAAAAATATTGAAATACTATATTACAGATTTCCTTTCAAGCCGAAACTTCCTAATCAGTGATGATTATTATTTATCATTCAATCAGTTGTCAGATCTATATAATTGTGTACCCAATGTGTACCAATATATGATTTCTTCATTTTGTCCATGAGTTGGGATGAGAAACTCTGTAACATGGTACTATTGTTTAAAGATATTTCTTCCCTCATCTTTTTTTTTTAAATCAAAACATTTGTCCTTCCCTATCCCTGTGATATTTCTTCTATTCTCCAAGATCAAAGATTATCAATAGTAGTTAACATTCATAACTGCCAGTTTTTTTTTTAAACTATGTAATGTAGTTCATTTGGGCCTATTGAATTGAACTTGTTGAGAGTTGTTAGATACTTTCTTACCATTATATAGTCTAATCACCCTAATGTGAGATTTCTTACATTGTCTTCTATTTTTTCTAATCTTTTGAAATTGTTTTAATATTTCTTGTTGTCTCCCAAAATCATTAACTTCTTTTTAAGTCATTCTAATTTTCAAGGAGCCTGTTACTCGGGTAAAGTTTTATACTTTTGTGCTAAGCTATCATTTCTTTTCCAAATCTGTCATTTATTTTCTAATTCTTTCCTCTGTTGTTATCATTTCATTTCTCTATCACCTTCAAGATCAACTATGAAATAAATCCTTCATGAATTGTTCCTTCCCCACTTTTCCAGCTTTCATGTAGCTTATACTCCCTTTGACTCTACAATCCAATGCCATTGACATCCTTGTGTGAGAACCTCAACCTCCCATCTCTGGACATTTTCAATGGTTATTATCCCTTGTACTTTGAATTTTCTCCCTCCTCAATTCTATCTTTTGGCTCTTCAGGCTTCCATCAAGTCCCAACTAAAATCTCAACTTCTAAAGGAAATCTTTCCCAATCCCTCTAAATTCAGTGTCTTTCTTCTATTCATTGTTTCTGATTTATCCTGTATATAGCTTGTTCATACATATTTGTTTATAAATTGTATCCCTCATTAGACTTACTTATTATCTCATTATTCTTTTTTATCCTCAGTACTTTCAATGGGAATTGACACAGAGTAGACTCTTAATAAATGTGTCAACTGATCAACAATTATTTTTAAACTCTTAAAAAACCCCAAAAATTCTTGCTTTGTTTCTTCGGAGAATTCTAATTGACCCTGTGGCCATTTTCTTACTTCTTCACTGGAGCAATTGTGAGAAGAGTTGATATATCAAGACTTCTCAAACTTTTTTCCATATCTCACCCCAGGTATATAGGTAGGTAAAATAGGTATGCAAGTCAAATATGTACTGATAATAAATCATAATTTCATGATTCCCACCTTCAGTTACATGACCTCATGGTCATGTGACGCACAGTTTAAGAAACTTTGGACAATATTGCTTCCTCCTACTCAATAATCTTGAATAGACTCCAAATTCCCTAATTATGTACTTGAAAAGACTGAAGTCTTGAAAAATAATTGATTTGACTAATCAATCAACAAATATTTATTAAGCACTTATTGGGCCAGACATTTTAGTACTAGGGATTCACATACAAAGAATGAAATAATTTCAATTCTCAAGGAGCTTATATTCTAATGGAGGGAACAACAAATATCCATATAAATATCTAAATATGTGTGAAATAATTAAATACAGGCTATTTTGGAAAGAAAGGCACTAACACTAGGAAATTAGGAAAGGTTTCATGCAGAAGATGGAGTTTGAATAATGACTTGAAGGAAAAGAGGGATTCTGTGAGTCTAGGAGGAAGTATATATAAGGTATGAGGATAACTAGTATGGAGACATGGCAATAGGAGATGAAGTGTTCTATCTTTTGTGAGGAAGAGGGAGATGGTCAGTTTGACTGGATTGCAGAAATACAGGAGAGAAGGAGAGGAGGTAAGGAGAGAGCATGTGATAATGTCCACTGAAACTGTAGGACTTTAAGAAGAATTTATTTGTATTTTCAAATTTGGAAAAGGGAAGAGTTAGGAGAAAAGATAATGAGTTCTATTTTATATAGGTAAAGATGTTTCCAGGACATTCGGATAGAAATGTCTAATATGAAAGACTATTAAGGAAGTACATATCCATTCTGGGATTGTAACATAGTTCCATTGATTTTAAATCTAAGTTTAAACACCATGCTATATCTTGAAAGCCAAAAGAAATTATCCTTTTACTGACTTAATCCATATACCTAAACCAACAAAATCCTTCCTAGTACTGAAATCTTTCCCTAGTCTTTTTTCTTGCTACTATAGCCAGATGGCAAGAGAGGGGAAAGTGGAGCTGATGACTTTGCATAGCCCACCATCACTTAAATCAAACTCACTTGAATGTCATGGCATCACCTCACTGATGTCATGATCCTCTTCAAGAATAAAGGACAGAGGGGCAGCTAGGTGGTGCAGTGGATAGAGCACCAGCCCCGAAGTCAGGAGGACCTGAGTTCAGATCTGGTCTTAGATGCTTAACATTCCCTAGCTGTGTGACCCTGGGCAAGTCACTTAACCTTAATTGCCTCAGCAAAAAAAAAAAATAAGAATAAAAGACAGACAAACAAACAAAAAGAATAAAGGACAAACAAAAATAAGACTGTGAAAGAATAATGAGTACCTTTAGCAACTTATCCAAAAAACAAACCAAAAAGAGAAAGGAATTATTTGTTAAAGAGAATTTACTAGATTTTTCCATGTTTTGAAGAACTCTAAATTAAACACAACTAAGGTTAGTGGATCTTTCCAGAACCTTTCCCAGTATGATCCAAAGGAACTGAACTTACTCTGTTAATCAAATGAGAAAATGGAATTCAATTTTTCTTTAGGGTAAACATTGGAGGTTGTATGTTACAGCAAGATTTAACTAGAGCAACAACATACCGTAGGAAAAAGAATGCTAAATAAAGAATTAAAATCCCTGAGTCTTAGTCCAGCAATGCTAGTAACTAATGGTGTGAAACCTTAAGTAAATTATTTAGCCACTCTGGGTCTTGCTTTTTCATCTGCAAAATGAGGCAGGTAGATCAGAAGACCTTTAAGGTCTCTTCTAGTGCTAAAATTCCATGGATTTTATGAGGCTAGAACAGATATCTCAGTTGATGATCCCAGGTCTTAGATAAGTGAATCAATTATATAGAAACTCAGATTTTTTTAGGTCATGAAATATCGCTGTTTTTTGTTTCTTCTTTCTTCTTTGTTCTCAAACCCTTAAGGACATTTCACTGACACTTAGGCAGGACAAGAGAAGACAGTGAAAGTTAAATCATTTTAGTCTTGACTGTTTGTTGTTTGTCCTTTATTCTTAAAGAAGGCCATGACATCAGGGAGGGGATACTCTGACATGCAAGTGAGTTTGATTCAAGTGAGGGAGAGCTATGTAAAGTCACCAGTCTCACTTTCTCCTCCAGTGCCATCCAGGTCCAGTGGCAAAATAAAATCAGGATGACTGGAGATGGCTCTAAATGCAGTGAGAGACCTTGGCCTTTTTAAGCTGAGGTCTTTAAGTTAAGGTATCAATTTGACTGAGGCAAGCTCAATTAATCATTAAGACTAAGTAAGAAATGAGTTAGAGAATGGTCTCTTTTACCTAGTCAAAAAATCAATCTAGGAAGAGAGGATCTTCAGGGTTTCTGGCTCAAATATAAACAATTGCTATTTACATTCACTCTGAATCAATCAGGGCTCAAACAATATGACCAAGTAGAATTTGTTAACAAATCTAGAAATGTCTGAACAAAGAAGATTAAGGCTGAAACAAATATGCTCACCAATCCAAAATTCAAAAACTAGAGAGGATGGAGCTCAAGGGCAATTTTCAAAAGTAATCTAGTATGTACAGTTATCATGCCCAGAAAAGGACTAAGTTTAGGCATATGTCCTCCCTAGACATTCTAACTAAAATATAGAGAGACCTTCTTTCCCACAGAACTCAACCCTTCAGGACAGCAACTGGCAACTGGAAAAAAATAGCATTCAGCTCAGGAGAATGTAGATGGTTGAGGCAATGAACCATGAATCAATGGCAGTCATTAAAAAGTATCAGTAGGGAATTAAGGATGAGAAGATTTCATCCTTTGTAGAACTGTGCAGGTGGCAAATAACATGTCAACTAGACCTTTGTGCTCCCTTGCACACAGAGAATAGTTTCCATCTGTTCCCTTTGTCCACTGTAGACAGAACAAAAGAGAACAAGGTTCCATTATAACATGAGGTATTTAGGTTAAATGAAAGTAAAGATTGTAAAGTCTAAGGATGAACTTAGCAAAGATAACTCTTATACTGAATATTTTTTAGAAGAGATGCCCATCTAACTAGAATGAGAGAAGAACTAGGTAGACATTTGGGAGAGTCAGATTTCAACCCACATGAAGATAAAATTTCTAAAAATTATTGCCATACAAAAAGGGAATTGGTAATCTTTCTGTGTTGGGGAGGCAGATAATGCATTCTTTATCCCTGGAGATACTCAGGCACTATCTAGGTGACTGTCAAGTTTTAGAGGCAATTTTATTAGACTTAGAGAAAATTAGGCTCCCCTACATACAAGAGCTCCAAGAAAACCACTCCTGGTTCAAAGTGTCATGTTGGCCAAAATCCTCTAAAAAACATAACTCAAATCATCTCGATGCAGGTACTTTTGATAGCCAGTTATCTCATTAATTTAAAACAATTAAATGAAAATAAACTATGTAACAAAGTGACCTTGGTACATCCCTTGGGTAAATGGGATATATAATTTCCATAGCACAAGTAGGAGAGATTATACATGTGGAGAATATGGATGACCTAAGAATATACAAATTTGGCCAGTGAACACAGATATAGAAAGCAAATATGTAAGGAACTGAACTGAAGGGAATTAAATGCTCAAAACTAGAAGCATAGAAAGATAGAAAGGGATAACAAGAGAGAGCCAATTTCTAAGACTATAAATTTCAGAATAGTTGCTAACCTTGGAAGTATTTTCCTAACTGGCAATTCCTTTTATTTATATTATCCCCAATTCTGACCCTACTCAATCAATCTAGGTAGGGTTGGGATTGGGGAACAACATAAATATTTCATTTAAAACCTGACAAATGGTCATGACAATGAAATGAGGATGAAATGAGATGTTTTATGATAGTGCTTTGTTAATATCAACTATTATTATTTTTGCTTTTTTTTTAGAAGCAAAAAAGTTATAAATCTGGCTCATGGGACTTTCACAAACAGCTCAAATGGCGTTGTCAGCAGTCCATCAAAAGGATGATTCAGAACACAGTTGCATAGACATAGACTTTGATTAATCTTATCACCCACAGTCAACTCTTTCTGATGACTTTCTAGATCAAAGCAGGATCTGCCCTAGAGTCTCTTCATTGTCCTTTGAAGTTTTAGATTCTCAACCATTCTTTGGAAATATCTTCCAACTCTTAATTCTGGCTACATTTGTCTATTTGGCCTTATTCTCCCTACCTCTACTTGTTTTTGTTTTTTTTTTTGTTGTTGTTCTAGGACCTCTCTAGCCTCCACCACAAATGTCTTACTAGCTTAGTTGCTTTTTTTTACTTTGGTAGCCCCTTTTCTTCCCTTTCTAATCCCCCCAATTCAGACTGAGTTACTCAAACTTTAGAGTTAACCTCAATCCCACCATCTGCTCCTTCAGTCCACTAAGAAATAGTCAGGGACCTCTTACCTTGATTTGTAATAGAGATTTAGTATTGAAAAGGATCTTAGAGATTACTGAATCAATCAATTAACAAGTTAATAAGCATCTACTATATTCCATGCACTGTGCGTGGATACAAAATGAATCCTGAACTAATTTTATGGCAGTCGGGGGAGAGAAGGGAGCATATTTGGGAGATGTTTCAAAAGCAAAATTGGTAAACTTTGCCAACACTTTAGATATGAGGGATATTATATAGTGAAGAATCCAGGATTAGTTACAAGCCTGAAGAACTGAGAGAATGGTGTTGCACTCTATAGTAATAGTGAAGGTAGGAAGGGGGAAAGGTTTAGGAGAAAAATTCCTGTTTTGAAGATAATGAGTTCAAGATGCCTACTGGACATTCAGTTTAAGATGCAAGATTGGAGGTCCATGGAGAGACTGGGGCAGAAAATATAGATTTGAAAAATGATCAGCATAGAGATCATACTGATAATTAAATACATAGGAATAGATGAGATTTCCAAGTGAAGTGTATAGAAAGAGAAGAGTGCCCAGGACAGAACCCTGAGAGGGATCTGTGATTGTGTTGCAAAGGAAGATCCAGAAAAAGAGAAAAAAGAAAGAATGGCCAGATAAGTAGGAAGAATCATGTCCAGAAAATATAGGGAAGAGGAAATATTAAAGAGGAAAGAGTGATCAAAAGTGTCAAAAACTGCTAAGAGATTAAGGAGAATCTTTTCATGAGAAAAGGTCATTGGATTTAACAACTAAGATCATTAGTAACTTTGGAAAGAGCAATTTCAGTGGAATGATAAAGTCAGTAGCCAGATTGTAAAGGATTAAGAAGAGAGCAGGAAGAAAAAAATGAAGAACCAATGGTAGAGGATCTTTTCAGGGAATTTAGCTACAAAGGACAGAAAAAACAAAGGATAATAACAGAGATAGAATTAAGGTGGGGGTTTTTTTTGGGGGGAGACTGTATAGACCTGGGGACTGTTTGTAGGCAGTAAGAAATGAGTCAGTAGAGAAGTGGTTGAAAATAAGTGAAAGATGAACAACCTGATTTTAGAAATGCATGGAAAAATTTACACTAACTGATGCTGAAAGAAACAAGCAGAATCAATTGTACATAATAACAGCAAGAATGTGTGTTGTTTGACTGTAAAAGACTTGTTTCTTCTCAATGGTTCAGTGATCCAAAGCAATTCCAATAGACTTTGGAGAGAAAATGCTATTTGCGTCCAGAAAAAGAACTAAGGAGATTGAATATAAATCCAACATGCTATGTTTACTTCATTTTTTCTGTTTTTCTGTCTCTCCCATAGTTTTTCCCCTTTACTCTGATTTTTCTCTCCAAACATTCATAAAGCAATCTGTATCCAAAATAAATAAATTTACTAGGGAGAAAAAAGAAAATAAGTGAAAGTGGGCATGACAGAAGAGGGACAATCTGTTGAAAGAGATGAAGTGGAATGGGATAACTTGGACAAGTTGAGGGATTAATCTTAGTAAGGAGTAAGGAAAGTTTGTTGCCTCTGGAATAAAAAATCCAGAGAGTATAGTGGAAGGGCTGTGTAAAGTTAGAATAAAACTTTGAGGTGGGATGTTTGAAGTACCCCTCAACAAGAGAGAAATGCGATTGGATAATTATTTATAGGAATTCAGAATCTCTTGGATGTGATGGTAATGACCAGAAATAAAAATGTTCATCATTGAATGGAAAGCATAACTCCTTACCCTCAGTAGATGAGCACAACAAGAGATAAGAGACCCAAAATTGAAGATATTGTTCTTTGCCCTGAAGGTTCTTCACAAGCTACCTAGGAAACTGGGCTGATAGCAGGAGGTGGCACTTCCTTTGTTCTGGTGGTATAGGTAGAACTAGTTGCTTTGGGGCATAAGGAAAAGAGATGTCTGGCCTGGTTCCTGGCAGCCTGTCCTGAAGGAACACTGAACGCAGCAGAAAATGGAAGCACAGTAATGATACCCAAAAATCAGCGTTCCTTATAATCCTACAGTGTTTCCTGGAGATCAGTTTGGGATAAATGATATGTTCCTTTTGTACTCGTGGAATAGTCATGGACCTGTCTGAGGGATCCTAGAAACAAGGAATGGTCCTGAGGATTCAACACCATCCTTGCAAGACATCTCAGACTATGAGTTGAATGAATTCCCCAAAAGAAATGTTAAAACTTTCTTATAGAATGAGAATTTCCCAGAAGCTGTAGTATAATAGAATGAGCTCTTGCCTTACATACTTATTCTGAGTTTTCAACACCCTAAATCCTGCCTAACTAAATTTCCTGGGTCTGATTTATTTCTATTCCATCTCTGCCTTTATCAATCTCTTTGTTCCTTCTGCTTATGGTAAGTGACATGGTCCTGGACTTAGTGTTTTGCCCATGAATAGGATAGCTGAGAGCTGAAAGCAATTTTTCTTTCTTTTTTTTTCTAAAGGAATAAAGAGTGGGAAAACACCTTAAAAATCCTAATTCTCTGTGATACAAATATGGGTTCATTACACTAATATCTCATCAATAATAGTTTCAGGTAGTCAGTCATCTGGCCAATGCAAGTGGCCATTTATGTTTCTAAACATAAATGTCAGTACCCCAGGAACAGAAGTACCTGGGGTCCAGATGCATCCATCAATAAAGCCCAACCAGGTAGCATACACCCAGGGCCAACAGATGGTCCTCATCTATTTCTGGTTTTTCCACTTCTTTTGGATCAGCTGTTTCTCATGTTCAAAACCTAGATTTTTTTTTTATCTTTAACACTTTACTCAATTTCCATGTGCAATAACTTACTAAGACCTCAAGATTTGCTTGCTTCCTTCTGTGCTCCCTTTAATTCCACAATCACTCTCACATCTTTCTTCTCTCTACCATCACTTTCCACCTTCCATCAATCCCACCCCTACTAGTCTCTCTTTGTCTCTCACTTGTACTACTGCTATTGCTTCCTAAGAGGATTTTCATACTCATTTCTCTTTCCCCTTCAACATAGTGAGATGGTACAGTGGAAAGAGCACTGAACTTGGCATTAGGAAGACATGAATTTGAAAGCTTCTTCAGGAGCTGGGTGGTCCTGGGCGGTCCTGGGCAAATTACTGAACTTTTCTCAATCTATTTCTTCATCTGCAAAATGAGAATAGTAATCATTATCTCACAAGATTGTTGTAAGAATCAAATGAATTGACATAAATAAAATTCTTTCTAAGCCTTATCTGCTTTGCTCTAGGCTCTTTGCCCAAAATTTTTCAGTGGCTTCCATTTACTTGTTTTGCTAAATTTAAAACCTTTGCCTGGGATTTAAGGCCCTCCACATTCTGATACTATAGTATCTTTATTGTTTTATCTCATATTACTACCCTTCATGCCAAAGACTATTCTTGAAATTTTTATATAAATTTTTTTCACTCTTATTTCATCTTGGACTCAGGTCTAGAATGTCTATCCATTCCTTAAAATCAAAATACCACCTCATCTATGAAATCTTGCCTTATTATTTCACAAAATTCTATGTGAGGAGGCCTTTTCTCCTCTAATAGAACTTTATTTCACAACTTTCTGATGTACTTTTCATGTTACAGTGAATATTACAGTTATCAACCTAATAAGGGCTTACAGAAGGGCACAACACATTCAAGTAGGACCAACAGTCACTGAGGAAAGGCAGCTTTAGGTAGCATGACCCCTTTTTGGTGATGAAAAGTACTAATGATGTACATACACTACAAAGGAACTGGCACTTGAAGCGTGGCAGACTTATACCTAAGCAAAATGTCATTAAAAACTATTTAAAGAAAACTGAGGACTTCCAGTAACCAAGAGCTGTGTTACCTCTTTGCCAGGTGTTTTCTATAAGTGTGACTCATTGTCTTTGTCTTTTTAGTGTGTTTCTCCCCCCTCCTCCTCCTCCTCGCTGCCAGAGAAACTCTTTTCCCTGCTCAACAGCAATTCCTTTTTCAGGAGCTCGACTCTAACTCTCAAATTGGAATTCTTTGAACAGGAACTCTTCTACAACTAGGCTCTTGAAATTTTTCCAGCTACTTAAAGTTCTCAGAAGTATGGTTAGCTTACTTAATTAACCAATCAGCTATTCCCTTCTTAGGTCCAATCAAAGAAGTTCACAAAATTGATGCTAATCAATGAGTTCACAAGATATAGATCATCTTGTTTAAACATTTAAAACTTCATCATAGCCATTGACTAATTCATTTGAACAATTTTTATTATTACAGTAATTGGAGTCTAAAGGAGTCACCTCTTTACATTTATGTCTTTTTTGGTTTGCAAAGGAATTATATCATTATTTTAAATTTACAACAATATTCTAAAGAAGTCTCTACATCAATCTCCCTTTTTAAAGAAGAGAAAATTAAGTCTTTAGAGGTTAAGCAACTTTGCTCAAGATCACAAAGTTAGTGTCAGATAACCCAGGAATATCATTTTAGAGAGGAAATTGATTTAAGCTGGTCATAGAGTGAAACGCTAGAGGAAATACATAGGAGCTAAAGAGAGTTAGACATCCAATTCCAAGTAAGGAAAAATTTGCAATAATTAGAGCTGTCCAAAAGTAGAAGGCAGTGAGTTAACCTAGCACTGGATGAGATGTAAAAGAGGATTTCTGTTCAGTTACACATTGAGCTAGATGATTTCTGAGCTCCTTGAATGCTGGGACTATTTTGTTCTTTTTATTTCTAACCTAGGATTGTGCTGGAGGATAACAGATGCTTTATATATTTTTGGTGAATGAAAGCATGTGGCCAAAATATATGTCCTGGTAAAAATGTTATTATTGTTTACAAAGCTGAAAATGTCAGTATAGTTTACTTTAAATATACCAAATTGCTGCATAAAGTCC
The DNA here is from genome assembly GCA_023553655.1 of Myrmecobius fasciatus. NCBI lineage: Eukaryota > Metazoa > Chordata > Mammalia > Dasyuromorphia > Myrmecobiidae > Myrmecobius > Myrmecobius fasciatus. The sequence goes on from JAJPUD010000029.1 coordinate 617,707, forward strand.
TAGAATTTGAGTTTAAATTATGGCTCATTTATTTAGTATCTATATAAACTTGAAAAAGCAATTTTTCACCTACCTAAGATTCAGTTTCCATATTTGCAAAATGAAGCAGTTGTAATCCATAATCTCTAAGGTCCTTCTCAACTCCAAAGCCATGATCTTGTGCCTGTGATGTACAAATCTCACACATAATGAGAAAAGGACAAGATTGTAATGACATTGAACAGAGGAACCATGTGGTCTTTACCCCTGTAATGCCTAATATAGTCCCTTATTCAAAGACAGAGCTTAACAAGTGTTTGTGGAGCAAATGATTGAATGATTGGAATGTTTACAGTAGATATGAGTTATATTGTAGGGAGAAGTTCTATCACAGCTTTTAAATATATTTGCACATATTCCTTCTTTTTCCAACTACACATCAGGAACCAACTAACCTTGTGACAACTTGAAATTATAGACAAAGCATTTCAGAAATGCACTCAGAAACATGTAACCAGAGCTATGCACCATTTCCTATAAATTCAGGAAAAAATGAATATAAAGTATAATAGCTTTACTGACAGAAATATTTTCTTCTTTTTTATATAGCACAAAATCTTTGCCAGCATAGTTCTTGGCAATGGTACCTGATAAAGTCCATCTCCACTGTCAACTTTTTCATAAAGCCATTTTCTGATTCCTCTTGTCATTAGTTCTCTCTTTCTCCTCTAATCTATCTTTTACTTGATTTTTTTTTTACATTTTATTTCCCCAATAAAATGTAAGCTCCTTGAGAGTAACCACTATTATTCATTTTTTGACTTGTACCTTCAGTGTGTCTAATAGATTGAAAGCTATGCATGGAGTCAAGATTTAGGTACTGTCTGGTAAGATCTTGAACAAGTCATCTAACTTCAATTCCCCTAGGCAACTTCCTAAGAATTAATTACTAAGTTAAACTGTTATTGTTCAGTCTCATTTGAATCTTCATGATCCCATAGATCTTACCATTTATAAAAGTTTTTTTTTTTTTTAAACAAAGATACTGGAATGATTTTGCCATTTCTTTCTCCAGGGGATTAAAGGAAACCAAAATTAAATGACTTGCCCAGGATCATGCAGCTTGTATGTGTCTGAGGCTGGGTGTTCTTTACTCCAGGCCTAGTGCTCTACCCACTTAGTCTAAATTATAGAACGGTTTAATTAGTGTAAGAAGAGTATTTCCCAGGCTATCAAAAAACAATTTTTTTTGGGAAGAGTTTGCTGTATATTATCAATGACTAGCACTTCTAGACACTAGTAAATGTAAGTTTAAATTGTGTGTGTGTGTATATCTATCTATCTATCTATCTATCTATCTATCTATCTATCTATCTATTTATCTATCTATCTATCTATATCTATATATAGTGATCACTTACCTTTATTAAAACACAGAAGTCAAGCAGAAAGAGTTTCTGTGTCTATTAATCTGTAATAGCCACCAATCTATCTGGTATCTAGTTTAGAGTTGGGAAAGGAGAGAATATCAAACCTATTTAACTGTTTTCAGTCAATAAGTATTAACTGAGTACTTTGGACAGGCCATTTCTATGATTACCACTGAAAAGGATTCTAAGGGGGAAAAAATGCTATTCCTTACACTTAAGGAATTTAAATGTTTCTCTGGAGACCAAGCAAACACACACATACCCATGCTATACATATGTATGAAATCATTTTTTATTAATAGATACTATGCAATTATATAAGAAATCAACCCCTCTAGGGACGAATTATCAATGATTCCAGAGATGCAGGGAAGCACGTCCATACTTGTATTCATGACAAAGTTCCTCTCTGCCCAACCCAAGGCCATGTTTCTCCTCCAAGGTAGTGTTCTGGCAAGTCTCCATCAACAGACTATTTTCAAACAAATGAGATGCTCAAATCTATGAGTATGAAGATCATAAGAATCAGTTCTCTTAATCCAGAAGCACACTGATGGTTAGGACCTCGGATGGGTTTTATTTAAGTTCTAATTGGTGATTAATTGCCTAAGCTTATGATGAAAGAAACCACCAAAGTTTTCATATTGTAGTATGCTCATTTGGTTTTCTGACTAATGAGTAATCATTTATCAGCCCAAATTTGGGGGGCACACACACTGTTAGCTGTTTATCAGATTTGGGAGATTTGTGGATGTCATTACCAACCTAAGATAATCAACTGGAGAGAACATGAATTTATTACTCAACTACTAAGTTCCACGCATTGTTAAATGCTTTAATATTATCTCCTTCAATCCTCAAAAAAACTTTGTGAGCTAATTACTACTATTACCTCATTTTAGAGTTGAGGAAACTGAGGTAGACAGAAATTAGGTAATATGCCTAGTGCCCCACAGCTAATAAATAAGTAATAAGCTAAGGCTGAACTTAAATATTCCTGACTACAGGCTGAGTGCTCTACTCACTATACCCTCTGGATGCTTCTAATGGCAATACTTATTACAGAAAAAGAGCTTACAAACCAATGTTTGTTATTGTTGTATTGTTTCAATCATGTCTGACTCTTAATGATTCCATTTGGAGTTTTCTTTTTTCTTGGCAAAGATACTGGAATAGTTTGCCATTTTATTCTCCAACTCATTATACATATGAGGAAACGGAGGCAAAGTTAAATAACACAGCCTGTAAGTATCTGAATCTGGACTTAAATTCAAAAAGATGAATCTTCCTGACTTTAGGCACATAACTCTATCCATTGTACCACCTAGCTGCCCTCCATATGATACCTATTTAATAACAAAATAGAGGCTTAAAACAAAATAGAGTTGTTTTTGCTAAATTAAAATACTTATATTGCCTCGAAAATACCATACAGAGTCATGAAGAGTTAGACATGACTGAATGATTGAAAAACAATATGTATAATGTACTTACTACTCTCTACATAATCTTCTGCCATCAGTTAACTATATGACCTTAAGTATATTAATTCATCTATCTGGGTTTCAGGATTCCTCATCTGCAAAAAGAATGAAAGATAGATGTCTAAAGTTCTTGAAAATTAAAAAAAAACAACTTTCATCTATTAATTATAGTGTACATAAGAAGAAATGTAATAGGTGTTCTAAGTAGAATGATGCTAAATATAGACCTTAAAAGATGTTAAGATTCAGATAAGAGAAAGATCAAGCCAAGGCTTGGAAATGTGCATAAGTGTGTGTGGAAGAAGAGTGAGAGACCAGCCTGATTAGAATGAAGGATGCACCATGAAGAGTAGTGGGAATAATGAAAATTATGTTTTAGGAAGATTCATCTGGCAAGAGAATATTGGATGAATTGGGGAGGAGAATGATAGTGACTATTGCAAGAAGCTAGATGTGAGGTGATGAGCAATGGGATAAGATGCTAGAAGTGTTTTTGGTATTCACTGAATGTTTTAGGCATATTGTGCAATTTTCATATCACTAGTAGTGGGAAAAGCTCTCTTACATGTTTACTCTTATCTTTACTACCTGAATGACACTAGGAAGTAATTTAACTCATTTTGTTTATCTGTAAAACAAAAGGTATTGTTCCAGATGTCCATTTAGAATCCTATAGTAATAATATCTAACATTTATTAGCATTTTAAAGTTTTCAAAATGCTTTATAAATATTATTTTATCCTCACAACAATCCTGCAAGGCAGTTACTATTATTAACCCCATTTTACAAATGAGGAAACTGAGGCAGACAGTGATTAAGTGACTTGCCCAGAATCATACTCTAATAAATTAGATAGTAAGTATCTAAAGCTAGATTTGAAGCATCTTCCTAATTCTAGGTCTATCTACTATGTTCCTTAGTTGCCTCTATGTGATTTTGAGGATTCTCTACTTTTAAAAACTATTTTAGGGTTATTACAAATTAATAGATGCTTTTTGGCCATTTATGTTTTGGAGTTAGTGTGACTATTTTTTTTTTTTTTTGCCATTGCTCCAAATACTTGTATGTTCATTTCAAAGGTGTGGTTGTAAGTTTGATGAGTTAGGAGCTTTTGGGGGTTTTGTATTCTGTTGAGTTGAAAGTTTGTTTGTCTCCTTTAAGCATTCTTGATTTAGAACTAGATGGGAACTTAGAGGTCCTCTACACTGGTTACATCTTAATTTAATTTAATTTGGGGCAACTAGATGGTGCAGTAAATAGAGCACTGGCCCTAGAGTCACAAAAAGCTGAATTTATATCTCATTTCAGACACTAGCTGTGTGACTTTGGGCAAGTTACTTAATTTCAATTGCCTCCCCCAAAAAGATTTTTGGATTATCAACAAATGCAAAAATTTCAACATACAAAGAATAGAGAATGGCATGGTATATAATGCCATAAATTTCCATTACCTACAGTTTTGAAGGCATATATTAAATGTAACAAATCATTAATAAAATGATCCCATTTGTTGCATTCTCTTTTGTTTTTCTTCTGTTTATTTTTAATATTTTAGTTATGCCATTTTTTATTTCATTTTTTGCATCTGTCATCTACTAACTCCTTCCCTTGTACATATAAACATAGACATTGTGCCATAATACAGATTAGTAAAATCAAGCAAAACAAATCAACACATTGACCATGTCTGAATATATACATCTCATTCTGTACTGCTGCATCACTGATTTTTAAAAGTCGTGACTTACCACTGCCTCAATCAGAGTTCTAAAGTCTTTCAAAGTTGTTAAAAGTTGAAAGATTTTTTTCCTAAAAGACAAGTAAAATAGCTTATAAATCCTGGTGATAATCTCATTCATGGTTATTTTGAATCCCAGAATTAGTAGACAACTTTGTTTCACTCAGTTTCCTCATTTGTTAAATGAGGGGTTCAGATGTAGGTGCTTTCTACGTTTCCTACCACATATAAAATGTTTTCTTTGGTATTGAAAGAGTGATCCCTATAGAATATCACAACATAAAGCTGATAGACTTTATCATCATGTTTTAGTTTTAAATATGGTCAGGTACTGCCATCACTTGTCACTTTCTAACATTGAGACAGCTGACCACATCAAAATGGAGAAAAAGATTGATAAGTATCATAAAGACTTATATGGTATTATCTAGCTTTTCACAAGTCCTGAACAATAGAAAATGAATGCAGTGTCAGTTTGAAAAGAGATCTCTCCTTAGAGACCCTGAATAAAAGTTATTCATTGAATCAGAGCTAGAAGAGACCTCCAGAGATTAGTCTTAAAATATTTGCCTTGAAATACTCAATCCATTTAAAACACGTGACAAAGATTTTAGCTTCTCATTTTATATCCTGATTGATAATGAAATTTATTGCTTTAATATCTCAAAGTTCAATTGCTAATTACCTACCGGGAACAGAGTTCTTAAAAATATTCATACTGTTTTCATTCTAATGGTTTTGTTTTTCCAAGGACTTGTAAATCTTATGCACAGGGGTTTAATTGCCTTCTGCAAAGAGAGGAGGAAATTATGAAAATGTCTGGCATGGGCTGTAAGAAAAGAGAGAATTTATCTCCATTTCCGTCTTTCGTGAAATGTTTTAAGGTTAATAATTGAGAATTGCTTATGGTAAAAGGCACAGTACGTCCAAAAAATGACATGTGCTTCCTGGTGATAGGAGTTTTGGGCTTCCTGGAATTTATTATAATTTCATGTGAGAATATGAATACATTAGTGATCAAATACATTTTAACTATCATTTCAAAAAAAATCCAAAGTGTTGCTAATTTTAAAAATTGTAGACTTCTAAATTACAGTTATTTTCTTATTATTATATTATCAGGATTTGGAATTTCAATGGCAGCTTTCTCTTATTTAATATTGGTGTGATGTGCATTTTATCTTCTTGGGGAATATTATTTCCAGAAGTAATAATTTCCAGAATTTCATCTGTTACTTGTCTGTTTTTCTTGAGTTGTTTTCTATAACTTTTGCCATACTACACTTGCCAACTACAGCAAAATTAATTAAGCCAGCTCTAAGATTGATAATTTACTAGATCTTAATAAGATATTCAGAAAAGTTTAGGTTAGCAATCAACTTAGAGACAAATTTTTAAAAGGTGCTAAGGCCTCCATATATAGAAATCAGGGGTGGGGAACATCCGGTCCTCCAGCCTGTGAAATCATTTACTAAGACAGTGATGGTGAGCTTTTAGCTCATCAAACTCCCGTTGCTTGAGTTCTATAAGTTGATAATTTTGTATGGCCTGCAAATAATGTTATAAATATCCAAATAGCTCTTGGCATAAAAAAAAGTTCCCCAACCAAGATATAGAGCAAAAATCCAGCAGTTACTTTTTGTCATAAATACATATATAAATACTAACTTCTTTTATTGTGAAGTTCTAACCTATAACAAACTTGATGAGTGAATAATAGGAATACTACTGGCTTTAGACTCAGAAAGCATGATCTTCAGTCTGATTTTCCACTTACTGATTGTGTGATCCTGGGGGAGTCATTTAATTTCTCTGAGTCTTGATGTCCTTGGCAGTAAAATGAGAATAATCATGTCTGTATTTTCTATCTCCCATGTTGTGGTGAGGATCAAATATACTCTGAAATTAGAAAACCCAATAAAATGCCAGTTATCTTTTTTACTTATTTTTTAAAAGTAGTATTGTCTTGTATTAAAATTTACTTTTTTTATAAGATTTTTTTTATTATAATACAGACCAGGCATCTGGATACTTTGGACCTTAGAGGATTTCACAGAAAAGACACACTTTTAACTCAACACATTTAAATAGCACACTTGATGAAACTGTAAGTGGTTCATCCTTTCTTGATTTCAACTTGAAATTATGTAACAAAAGTGTTTAAATTGTCCAGACCCTTTGACCCCACGATTCCACAAATAAGGCATAAATGCCTAGGAAGCTAAAAAGAAGCAGAGATCTAATATATGAAAAATACTTATTGGTCACTCTTCATAATAACAAGGACCTAGAAACAAATTGGCTATCTTTCAATAAAAAACTGTGATATTAAGTGCAAAAATTGTCTTTTAAATATAGTTTATACATATATAGTTTATATATATAGATAATATAGTTATGACTTATGAGAAATGTATGATGGCATTCAATGATAATAGGATATTATTGTTCAATAATAAATGGAAATATGAAAAATTCTGAGAAATAAGAGATTTGTAAGAACTGATGAAGAATAAAATGAATGGAACCCCAAAGAAAAGATATACATAATGATTGCCAAAATGTAAATGAAAATATCACCAAAAAGGAAATTCATTTCTGAATACTAGAAAAAATTAGCAAAGGATTTGGAGAAAAGATAATGAAACATAACTTCTTTCTCATAGGGAGCTAAGAGGACTAAGAATATAATATATATACATACTACACAAAAAATAAACAAAACACATTATGTAAAAATATATAAGTAAAAATACAATGAATATTACATAAAGCAAAATACAACATATATAATATAAATAAAAGTATTTATATGAACTATGTAATATATAAACTAAGAAACTAAAATATCTACACTCAGGTAAGGTTTCTGTATTAAAAGTTTTTGTTTAAGTGTTTTCCTTTGTCATAAAAAGAGAATTCACTGAAGTTGGGTTGGAAAGTGATTGCCATGTCAAGATAAAATGCGTCATTTATATATAAATAAAAGTATAAAAATGAAACCTAGTTCCTTAGAGCCTGAGGAAGGGCAGTCTGATGCTGCAGAATGTGGATTAAAGGAGATAGATCTTGATTGGTAGAAAGAATGATGAATTAGATGCCGTGTACTTTCTGTAGAGACTTACTGAGTTGATGTCAGAGACTTTCTTCTGGAAGGACAGACATGGAAAGAGTATACCCTGGAGCAAAGAGAAATACTTTGGAAACTATAGACATATAGAGCAAGCAGTTTCCTTAATTTGTTTTTGATTTCTAGATTGCCCCCCCCCCAAAGACTCTTATCTCTACAGGTCATTCTTAGTCCCAGAAGTCAAACTCTTTAGAACCAAGAGAAAAGTCTTTCCCATTTGCTGACACTTTCAGGCTTAGCCTTTTCTTTTGATTCTTCTTCCTTATAAAGAGCTTGAGATCTCTGCTCCAGAAAATTCATCCTAGTTTATGATGTTTTTGTTATTGTTGTTCAGTCATTTCAGTTATATACAATTCTTCATGACTCTATTTGAGGTTTTCTTGGCAAAGACAATACAGTGGTTTGCCAGTTCCTTCTCCAGCTCATTTTATAGGTGAAAAAAACTGAGACAAACAGGTTTAAGTGACTTGCCCAGAGGCATACAGCTATTAAGTATCTGAAGCTAGACTTGAACTCAGATCTTTCTGACTCCAGGCTTGGAACTTCTCAGAAGCATCTCCAAATATCCACTAATTTTTCTTTTCCTGAGGCAATTGAGGTTAAGTGACTTGCCCAGGGTCACACAGCTAGGAAGTGTTAAGTGTCTGAGACCAGATTTGAACTCAGGTCTTCCTGACTTCAGGGCTGGTGCTCTATCCCCTGCGCCACCTAGCTGCCCCTATCCACTAATTTTTTAACAATTTCTGAAAGTTTATCTTTAAAGTAAGTAATAGATATTTGCCCAATAACCACCAAAAGGCTCTCAAGTTTGGTACACACAGTTTTCAAGTTATAAAAATAGTATTTATATAGTTTTTGTAGTTTCAAATGGTTTTACTTTATATATTTTATCTTTACATGTTTTAGCTCATTTGATCTTTACAACAACTCTGGGAGATAGATATTTCCTCCCCATTTTACAGATTGATGGAACTAAAGCGAAGGAAATTTAGTGATTTGGCCAGCATCACACAACTTATAAATGGTTTAAGTCAGACAGACAGGTCTTCCAGGCTTGAAATTGGGCTTACACAAGCTATTATCCCAATTTTTACATCTTTCTCTTCTCCCATATAGATAAATGGGTGAAGAAAAGTAGTCCTTTTCTATATACTGAAGGTATTTGATTCTTCCAAAGATGAGGACTGCAAAAGGTTGAAAAGTACTTGGAGGGTTATATCATTACAGTATCTTTAGTCCTAGAAACTTTAATTTAGCCTTAAAATATGGGATACACTGACATAAGATCATCCAGCATAGTCTGCCTGCATCAATGCAGGTCCTGAACTCCATGAATAAAGCAGAATCATAGAAGTACAAGTGAACTGTGAGTGCACAAATCAGGGCCACTTCTACTCTAATGTGCTAATGGACCACTTATGCCTTCCAATCAATCCAATGACTAAGCAGCCATAGCCTAACACACCATATCTTGCCTTCAACATTATGTCATTGGTCTTCTTTGAAAATGAAGAATGAACAACAGAACCAGAAAGGATCTTAGAGATTACCTAGCCATGGAGTTTTATACTTTTTTGTGTCATGTGTTCCTTTGGTTGTTTGGTAAAGCTGTAACATGTTTGTTGCCTACATCATAGATGTCAAAATTATGACCAGCTAGTCAAATGAATCCTACAACACCCCTGAATGTGGCCCAAAGCAGATTAAAATGTAGTTCCCATATAACTTTAAAATGCTGATTATTAACAAAGAAAAATATATAAAGACACATGGTTTTCTAAATCATTATGTGGCTTGCTGAGATCTTTATGCAGAGTTTAGTGGCCACCATTTTTATGAATTTTATATCACTCATTTATGTTCATAATACCAAATTTCAGTTAGTTTAGTGAAAACAAAAATGTAATTTTTTCCATTCAAGTTCACAGATTCTCCCTGAAATCTACAACTTCGTCTAACCCAACTCATTTAATTTACAGATAAGGAAACTGAGGCCAGGAAAGTTAAGTGGCTTCTTCATGGCCACATAGCTAGTTGAGGTCAGATTTGACACTAGAACCCAGTTTTCTGGGTTCTAATAGCTTATAATTGTTTTAGTGAAGGTAGATTAATTAAAAAAAAAAACCTATCGGATATTATAAGTATAAACACAGATAATCTAATTGTTCTCTGCTATGGGCACTGTGCAGATATCACTATATAAATATAGGAAGACTTCTCTGCTTCACTGATTTGCTGCATATCTCCGAAGCACCAAAATTGATTTCTTAAAATGCTAATTTGAAAACAGCAGAGATAAGATTCAAGGATGCTTGTTCTTGGATAAGGATTATTTATTAAAGGAAAGACTGGTCCTTTGAAAATTATAATCATAATTATCACTAAAAACCCAATTCTCAATTTCTTATTAAGGCAAAATCCTTACTGAGGTTAACATTAAGGATGGCTGTTGATTACAGAGGGATTTCTATCTGAACAGGGCTAAGTAATCAACTCTGAAATGTCACTCAGACAGTCTGTCTTTTTATTGCAGTAGTAGAGTGTGCTTTTTCCTAACACCCTGACTTGTGATAGATGTCTATCAATAGTCAATAAACATTTATTAAGCACCTACTAAGTGCCAAGAACTGTCTCTGTGAGTTGTGATAGAAATACCTTGGCTTTTAAGTCAGGATCTGAATTTGAATCACTGAATCCCAGCTCAGTTTCATACAATCTGTCATTTCAGGTGAGTCATTTTCTGATCTGCAGTTTCCTCATCTGTAAAATGGTAATGGCAGATGGCACATGCACTGGATGGCATGGTCTCTGAGACTTCTTCTAGTTCTAACTTTATAGTCTTATGATTCTAAGTTCATCTACTGAGAGAGCTATTGTGGAAACATTTGTTATAGTAATTTGAAAATCATACTTAGGACTGTAGTAAAGAGCTTTTATTTTGAGTAAACAGTTGACTATTTGAAATGCTTGGAAAGTGCTTTAAATATTTGGGTAAGAAATTGTCAGACTGTGATGAAATCTGGAGAAAGATGGCATAAAACATTCTGGAGAGGACTATTTTATTGAAACATAAGATGATGGTGTGAAGATGATTGTGTGATATCTTTAGTGTGGGGACAAACATAAGCTATATGGAATGGTGGGTCCTAGATGATATCATCATAGTTTTTACTGGGAAATAGTAGAAGATGGTGTAGCAGTCACCAAATTGGGGACCAACAGTTATTGCTTCCTGAAGAGAAGGTGCTGATCCTGGCTGTGAACTAAAGGGAGGAGAAAAAGATAAGGAACCTTTTGCTCTGTAGTATATGTTTTGTTGGCCAGGCATAGAATTGGATATCAGATGTGAATACTTCTGAGGAACTCCCTGATGAGGTCCATATGAATCTGAAGTACATAGAAAACACACTAGAAACTCAGTATCATCCTCCACTTCTCACTCTCACCTTTCCTTCCACCCCACACATCCAGTTTATTGCCAAATCTCATCATTTCTATCTCTACTAAATCTTTTGAAGAAACTCCCTCCACTCACATAACTTACTCAATGTCTCATCACTTGGTCTATTACAATAGCTTTTTAGTTGCTTCAAGTCTCTCCCAACTCTAAGAAATTTTTCTAAAGTTTGGGTCTGATCATGTCCCACACACACCTATTTCCTAATTACTAAAACTCAATAACTCCTTATTATCTCTAAGATCAAATAAAGCTCAGGGGCCACCATCTCTAGGAGGTCTTTCCCAAAACCAGATATCAGTGTCTTCTCCCTCTAAGGCATCCTCCTATCTACTCTCTCTCTGTGTCTTGTACGTATACCTATGTATTTATGTATTATTAGAATTAGAGCAAAAGTTCCTTGAGAACAGGAACTATTTTTGCTTGTTCTTTATCAAAGTGACTGGATATAGTAATTGCTTAATAAATTCATACTGATCGATTTATTGTCTTCACATTTCACTCTAGACTCCTGTCAACACTGAGATAAAAAATGTTGGGGAAGTTGGAATAATACTTGACTTGTTTATGCATCAATGAGAGTCTCTCCCCATCATTCTCTTTGCTTATGTCCCCAGGAAAACTGATGGTTTGGTTCTGTTTAGGTGGTTGGATTTGCTTTAGTCCCCATGTACCACCTACACACATAGGAAAAGCATCTCCTAACTTAACAGATTTTTATTTTGGAAGGAATTGGGTTTGGAGGCAGCATCTAATGAACTCTGGAGTCAATAGATCTTCTACTTCCTTTCTTTTCCTTTTTCAGGGATCTCATTCCACCTATTGAATCCAGAATGAAAAAAGGTCTAAGTTGGCTTCTAACTTGAAACTTAAACTAGACCCTAAGTTTCTCCAATTCTACCAAATGATAACATTTCTGTTCATTCTGAAGGCCAGCAGCATCTATATTCCTAATCCAAATCTGGTAGCTCCAGAGTTCTCCTTAATTCCTTTGAGGTAGTTCTTTCCCATTAGTAGGTATCATAATCTTTAGGGAGAGAAATAGTGCTAGTTTCAGGTTCCATAGCTGATACAGAAGAAGAAATCAAGGTTGTTGGAGTAAGAAGCAAAGAGTCATCAAATGCTTCAAGTAGAAAATTGAGGTTGGGTCTTGAATATTTGACTAGGGAAATAGGAGGGGTACATCTAGCCCCTCAGGGCAGGGCTTCATCAGGAGAATGACTGTTACAGAAAATATGGTTTTATCACCATTCAGGGACACCTGAGATTTTCTACCAAAAAACCTTCATTGATGTCATGAAGACTCAGAATTATGGCTGGGGGTTATTTTTTTTTAGGGTGGTATAGGGCTTCTTAAATCAACTGCCTAGGATCTGCTATATGCCATAGTGAACTCTCTCCAAGGAGTTTTCTCCCACAACCCTGGAGAAAAACACTCTTGTCTTACCTATATTAGGGCAATCCTAGATTGAAACCTTTCATCGTGCAAAAGTCTGCTCCTCCTCTGGCCATCTATTGTTGTACTTCATAGCAATATACAAGCCTTCCGGCCCCCCAGACTCCTCACACTGGGACTAGGACGAATATCTAAAGTGAGAAGGAACAGAAAAGAGATACAACTAGAGATGTAACCAGATAGCCTCAAGCATGATGGTTTTCAGACTGTTGTAGGAGAAGGCTTTGCAAGTGGCTTGCCATTTGATGCATGATTCCACCAAATTTCAACTGGGATTTTGGTTCAGGTTATATGGCTCACTCATTTTTGGAGTCATGTCCACTTGGGTATCAGGACTGCTCCAAATGTTTTAGAGAGATGAAAAGAATTCCATCGAGATAAATTTGATTGGTTTTCTGACCTTAAAGTTACAGACAGGAAATGCCAAATCATATAGGAAAACCAAAATTTCCTACCTAGAAGAAATAATAAATTTCAGAGAAGAAACAGAAGCAAAAAGAGGGTATATCAGGTAACAACAGGAGGACTTCATTAGGAATTTACTGAGTGTTGAATTCAACAAACAAAGAAAAATGCCTTATTTGTTTTTTTTTTTTTTAGATTTCAGCAAATTTAACAAGTAGGCAAAGCAGCAAAAAACAGATTTCACAAAAAAAAATTATCAGAGAATTTATTGTGTCTAATGCAAGTATTTGACATCTCTCTTACAAAGTTAGTCTTTTTGTAGTTACTAGATGTATATGTATGTATGTATGTACATAATTATAACTAGGGATATAAAGTAACAATAGTTATTTAGAAGGGACATAATTTGCTCCACAATGCCATAAAACATGTTCAGTAAAGGAATAGTCAAGGAACAAAAGAGCAAATTGGAGAAATTATTCCATAAATTGTACATAATGCAAAAGTGAAGGATACATATTTCACCTTCCCCTTCATAATGCAAAATTCAACCATTTTCTTCAAGAGATTTTATTGCCTGAATCCTTCAAGTAGTTATTTCTACCCTTCCTTTTACTTTAACTTAATTCAATCTCTAAGTGATCTTCACAATTCTATTTTATAAAAACAAAATATTATTTTTGAGGTGATTCATTATTTTTAGAAAATTATCCACAATATTTTTAAAAGAAATAAATTCTTTCCCTGCAATTTATTTGAAACCACCATTTAGAAAGATCCTTGAAATATTAACTTATCAGAAAGTGAGGACAATTTTCCCCCAGAGAGTGGATAGTAGTTTTAAATATTAGTTGTAAAAGTTTCCAAATCTTAAAATAGAAGCAGGATTTCTCTCTGTTTCATATTTTTCCAAGATATCCCAAGTCCTTTTAAAAGTGTCTATTTATTATTAAATACAAGCAATTTAGCTCCTTTGTAAGGTTATGCAAATAACTCGCCCAGAATTAGCATTTAACATGCAGTTCTTATAGCCACACAAATGTTTTGTATAAAGTTGTTCTAAAAAGATTCAAATCTCTATAATTAGGAAGGGAAAATATATTAATAGGAATAAAGGGATACTTTCCTAATCTTTCAGTATGTAAATTAGATTATAATTTCCATCATTTACTTTAGAATCAACAGAACAATGGAGCTTTTATTCCTCAATATTGCAGCCTCTCTCATACTTCTGCTTGACAGTATGTGCCTCTCTCTATATATCTAAAGGGAATATGACAAGGAATGTTAAATTCTTTAGTCTTATGGGCATGAGATGACAGGGTAACTTGTGAATGGGGGATTGAAGCTGATAGACCTTTTCTATTCTCAGTTTGCATTAAGCAAACTACCAGATAAGTAAAACACAGGCAAATCTCAACTTTCTTATCCTATCACATTTTCCTTTTCTGCTTCTATAAATTGGGCTAATCCTAAACACGATTCAATGTCTACCCTTTTCTGGCACTTCAAGACCTAAACTTTAATTGCTGAGACATTTGCAGCAAGTGGAGAGGGTCATATCTTACTCCCACAAAGGGTTCTGAATCATTCCACATCTGTTTTGGTCTATGGAGGTCTCAGGTAAGTCACCCTTACAGCAGGGATTCTTAACCTGGGGACCATGAATTTATTCTTTTTCTTATTTTGATGACTGTATTTCAACGTAATTGGCTTCCTTTTTTAACCTTGTGTATTTTGTGTATTTAAAGACATCATTCCAAAATGGGTTTCACCTGTTTCACTAATAGATTTCACCAGACTGTGAAAGGGTACCAGGACACACAAAAACATTAAGAAGTCCTATCTTTGAAGGACACTGTTTAAATACATTGGAGTTAGGCTTCATTCTATGTAATCTACATATACTTCAGAGCCCCAGAGGATAATCAGAAGAATTTTTTATCCCTTTTATTCGTCCATATAGTGAGTGATATCATACTTTTCTCCATAAGCAAATTTTGGGATAAATAATTAAAAGTTAACAGTTCAATCAAGTAAATCCTCAGTAGCAGGAACATGGTCAAATAAACTTCACAGAGAAGAAAGGATAGTTCCCAGAATGCTGGACCACTATGCTGAATTTCTAAAGAATAGGTCATTGATACTCTCTTTTCATTTTGGAAAAGTATACAATAACCCAAAAACATTTGTTCTACTCCTTTCTGGAGAGAACTAACTTGCCAAACAGATCTGTAATGGATGGGAATTACATCTATTCCCATTTAAAGAGAATTGCTAAGTGGAGACATTCTTTTGATTGAGATATTGGAATGGGAAGTTTATAATAGCAATTCAGGTCCAGGTAAGTACCACCAGAAATTACAAATGGATTATCTGAAAGAGGTCAGACTTACTGATCCATCCATATTATGCAATGAAATGGTAGAAACTATTCAACATATTCCTACAGGCTACAAAAATGTAGTACCTACTGAATACTTAGCAAGCTATAACTTGTGGCTATAATTATACATTGGAAGTTACTCTTTCATGGAGTGATAAAAAAATCCTTATACTAAAAATAAATATAGCAAAATATCCTTGAGAATTCAAGTAATAAACTACTAAAACTGAAATATCACAGACTAAAGTGTTGTCCACAGTTGTTTGAACATAACATTGGTCCATAAAATTTTTTTAAAAAGTGTTTTTTTTTTTAATATAGAGGTGGCCATACCAAAGGCTTGATATATCTTTCAAACTACATGGAACAAAAACATTCACAATGTAGAGACCTAACAGACAAGACAATAGAGAAGATACATAACTTAAATTTCTTTTGCTAGATCTCTAGTAGATTTTAGGTTATGGAAGAAGAGATGAAGGGGGATTTCCAGAGAAGGGAAAAGAGAAAAAAAAAACAGTACTAAGATAATAGGAAGGAGGGAAGGGATATAACTAAGGAATAGAGAATGTGTTGAATAGAGGAAAACTAAGCCAGAAAAATCAGTTTTCCAGATTACAATCAACTTAACAAGCAAGCAAAGCAATTACAATGAACTCCACAAAAAAAGGATTCAACTTTAAACTATTTGTCGAGCTTTCAGGGACCATGCAGTGTCTATCACAAACACCTCTAGTGATTCTTCAGTGAAATCAAAATATCATTCAGATTTGATGGGTGTCAAATAATTCATTTATACTATGATAAAATTGAGACTAGAAGGTTTGATCTAGAAACCAGAGGTCCTATTAAACTAATGAACGAAAATAATACTTACAAATACTTGATTATTTTATAGGCAATATACATATAGTGCAACGCTACCAAGGAGAAAGATGTAGCTGTCCATATGAATACATTGATGGCACACTAAAATCAAAGTTCAATGAGAGGAGTACATTTATGGATAATATTTTCATGATACCAGTTGACTTACACTTTGGAACCATAAAATGAACAAGAGCAGATTTGAAACATCCCTAACAAAAACCTCTTTTATTGTAAGGGATTTTCATACAAGGCAGCTTTAAAAATATGAACACTTGCTCATATAAAAAAAAAGATGCTAGATATTGCCATAAGATAGATAAACAAGTTAAAAACCTGCAGAAATACTTTTGGAACAAGCAGACATTACTAAGCAATCACAAAAAAGGCCTTGGCTAGCCCATTACAGAACACAATGACTAATTCTAGCTGCCAAATGCAGCAATAATCTCTTTTTGTACTAAAATATAGTAGTAAAAAGATCGGTACATATCGAACTATATAAATCAATTGGGAAATGTAAACCAAAGTTACAACAGTAAGATAGAGGCGTAACTAAAGAAACAAAGGAAAAAGACTCTCTTTTGAACATTCCCTAACATAGAATTCCAGTCCTGAACATTTCAGGGGGTACTCATTTGAAGTTTCCATCAGGGCTCACTGCTGTGACAAGGAAATTATGTTTAATGAAAATTACTCCTCTCCCACAGAAGTGATCTACTTGATATGCCTTTGCACCATCAGGTAGGTATTGATTCTTCACTCATCAGTCTACTTGGACTACCTTAATGAAGGACAGTTTTGCCCAATGGAAAGAATGAGAGAAAATACCAATTTACCAAGTTCCAAAACAGAGATAATACTTGTCAGCTTGGTGTGGATACAGATCATTCATTCAAATCCCTCTGGATAATAACATTTACAATGCATTTTCTTTCTCAAAGGCAACAGTTTGCAGAAAATCATTATGGCAAAAAAAGTGTAGGATATCTTCTTATATAACTTATAAACTTTAAGGCCAAATTATATTTTTAGGAGAATATAATTCGTATTTCTTATCCTTTTTAACTTATTGTATCTGGAATTTAAGCAAACCTAAAGTAAACCTTATTCACCCTCATGGGGTTAAATATATATATATATATATGTGTGTGTGTGTGTGTGTGTGTGTGTGTGTATGTGTGTGTGTGTGTGTGTGTGTGTGTGTGTATGATAAACTCTTTCGAGAAGAGAAAAATTTTAGATAAAACCTAGTCTGTATTCTCATGGAGCTCACAGGTTATGTATTTATTGTTTGTTACATTGCTTATTAAAGAAAATTATATTTTTCATTATTTATATACCATTCTTATTAGTTTCCAAACATTACACAGTCAGTTGAGAATCAGGGTTAATATTTTTATTTCTACTTGCTTTCTTGGAAATTAAAACTATGCAGTTAATAATTGAGACAGCTAATAGTAGAATGGTTAGAGTACTAGGTATGGAATCAGGAAGACTTGTCTCCTTTTAAATTTGGCCTTAGATATTTACTAGCTGTTTGACTCTGGCAAGAAACTTAACTCTGTTTGCCTTAGTTTCCTCATATGTAAATAAAAATGACCTGGAAAAGGAAATGGCAAAACACTCCAGTAACTTTGCCAAGAAAATCCCAAGTGGCGTCATTTTTCAGTAATGTCTGGCTCTTCATGATGCCACTTGGGTTTTTCTTGGCAAAGTTATTGGAATATATTAACTATATTATCATTGGATTTTGGGTAAAACATAGTCCAAAAAACATATATAGTTTTGTAATTAACTTCAGTTCAGTCATTTTTCAGTAGTGTCTGACTCTTCATGACCCCATTATTATAAATAATACCTTTCATTATTATGTACCTAGGAAGTACAATGATATAAACTGTCAAAGTATCATGGTCTGATCAAAGAACCATAGAATGTTAGAACTGGAAGAGACTTTAGAGGGGACGTAATCCAACCCTTTTGTTTTACAGGTGAAGAAATAGAGATCAAGGAAGAATATGGGATATTCAAGACCATACAACTAGCTGGTAGCTAAAATGATTAGGATACAGGTTCCTGATTGTTGACTTACCATTCTAGGGCTTCTAAACGGAGACCAAAAATAAGGAAGGACTGAATAATAATGCCATCTTATATTTAAATAGGGCTGATGAGACTTGCGTTTTCTTCTCAGAAGCTACAGGTCACTCTGACTCAATTCAAAACTATAAGAAATTGGGTGAAAATATAATTAATTACCTCAGGAATACAAGAGAATATTGTCATGTTGTGTCATGCAGTGTTTGGTCAGTGATTCTAAGTAGCACTCCAAACAGTGTCTTGAGATTTTCTAGTAATTCTCCAAGTCTTAACTCAGTTGCTCTTCAAGTCATTTGAAGAGCTGCTGTACACTGTTTCCATGGTTTTCTGGTATTTCCAGGAGAGGAGGGAGCATAACTGGTTATTAGTACAGTTAATGTGTTTATATCCTTGCACACCTGCATTTTTTTAAGGGATAAACTTGAAGAGAATCTTATAGTCTTTGCACCAAAATCAAAATGTATTTGGGAACAACAGAGTTCAGTTTCAGTAAAAGAGAATCCTGGATGATGTCCTTGATAATGTAGGAATGAAAAATAAAATATTTTCATTTTTGTATAATTATGAATAAAGATGCTTATGGGTTATTAATGAGGACTAACTCCTAACAATGTAAAGCACTTCAGAGTACCAGTGGTGGTCTACTTCTGAGAGATGCTGTACATTGCATAAGAAATGAATTTAGCACTTTAGCATCTTTAGAATGCTATTAAATATCTCAGAAAATCCATAAATGAGAGTTTCATAGAGCCTAAGAAAATGATTTTTTTTAAAAAGCAGAAATGGAGTTTTCATTTTATTATTATTATTTTTAGAAAGGATTTTTGTCATTCTATATATCTTTGTGAGAGTTGTTGAATTCTATCTTAAGTATTCAAATCTTTCCCAGGAGTACCTTGACCTTAAATTAGTGCTTATGGTTTAGCTGACTCTAAGTTTTGCAGTTTAGTGGAAAGTTTAAGGTTGAAGAAGGTAAATGGATTAAATTGCTATTGTAGATTAAATCCTGAAAGAGAACATATTTCTACAACTACCACTTTCTGCATTTATTTCCCCCTCTAGAACAATAACAACAATTGGTAAAATATCTGAAATGCATTTTCTTTCATGAATAATACATTCTTATATGGTAAAGTCACAGAAATGGGAACAGTTCAACAGTAATGCCAATATTAACGCTGTGCTTTTATAAAAAAGAAATGTATATGACAATGTAGGTAATAGATGACCTTGACAATGCTGTTCCCTACATGATTCATGATGTAAATGAAAGCCTGAAAGGATATTGACTCAGTATTAAAAATAATGAATTGTAAACTTAGGAAAGGAGAAGAAGAGAGAAATATAATGATACTTATAGTTATTTTTATAGAGCAAATGAAAATAAGATGATAACAATTCAAACCAGGAATATTTCCTGCATAAATGAAGTAGAGGTTCTGGAAAGTGCTCTATAAAGCCCAGCATGGTTAGCACTGATAACAAGTTGCTACTTGGGTGAATTGCAAATATGAGAGGCACTATCAATATAAATGTTCATACATATATACATTGTAAGTATTACATGCACATACATATATACATGTATGTATTATATATACATAAGTGTGTATATGTGTGGTTTGTACAACTCTGTATCTATATATGTGTTTCCTTGTAGGTCTCATCCAGCCCACATTTAAAAATCTTGATGGGAGAACACACAGGAAAAGTATTTTTCTATAGCTATTTATAGATAGCATTGTCAGATATATATGAAAATATTAGAGCAAAGCAACTTGAACTTCACCCCCATAATAACATTTATTAAAGAAATTGAATAGTGTTTCTTAGGACTATGTTGGATAGTCAGGATTAAAATCCCAGCTGCATAAAAGAACATTCCAGACCAAAGAGGAAAAGAAACAAAAAGAAGATAAGTAAATATAATCATATTTAGAATAAAGAGAATAGTCAATTCTGCAGTACCAAATCACACCAATCAGATTGGCTAAGATGACAGGAAAAGATGATGATAAATATTAGAGGGGATGTGGGAAAACTGAGACACTGATACATTGTTGGTGGACTTGTGAGATGATCCAACCATTCTAGAGAGAGATTTGGAACTATGCTCAAAAAGTTATCAAACTGTGCATACCCTTTGATCCAACAGTGTCATTATTGTATTTGTATCCCAAAGAACAGAAAATAGGGGAAAGGACCCACATGTGCAGAAATGTTTGTAACAGCTTTTTTTGTAGTGGCAAGGAATTGGAAATTGAGTGGATATCTATCAGTAGGGGAATGGCTGAATAAGTCATGGTATATGAATGTAATAGAATATTGTTTTTTTTTAATTAAAGCTTTTTATTTGCAAAACATATGTATGGGTAATTCTTCAACATTGACCCTTACAAAGCTTTCTGTACAAATTTTTCCCTCCTAGTCCCACCCATCCCCTAGATGGCAGGAAATCCACTACATGTTAATTATGTTAAAATACTTGACAAATCGAATATATGTATACATATTTCCACATTTATCATTGTTGTGCAAGAAAAGTCGTATCTACAAGAAGAAAAATCGTATCTACAAGAAAAAAAACCAGAGAAAGGAAACACAATGCAAACAAACATCGATAGAGAGCATGAAAATGATATGTTGTGGTCCACATTTCACATCCCTCTCTCTGGGTGTATATGGCTTTCTTCACTGAACAATTGGAACTGGTTTGAACCACTTCATTGTTGAAGAGAGTGATGTCCATTAGAACTGATCCTCATATAGTATTGTTGTTGCCGTGAATAATGATCTCCTGGTTCTGCTCACTTCACTCAGCATCAGTTCATGCAAGTCTCTCCAGGCCTCTCTGAAATTGTCCTGCTGGTCGTTTCTCACAGAACAATAATATCCCATAACATTCATATACCATAATTTATAGAATATTCTTTTATAAGAAATGATGAATAGACTGATCTCAGAAAAGCCTAGAAAAACTTATATGAACTGATGCTGAGTGAAGTGAGCAGAACCAGGAGAACACTACACAGCATCAGCAAGATTATGTGATGATCAACTATAACAGACTTAGTTCCTCTCAGCAAGTCTGTGATCCAAGACAATTCCAATAGACTTAGGATGGAAAATGGCATCTTCATCCAGAGAGAGAATTTTGGATACTAAATATAGATCAAAAACATTATTTTCACCTTTTTTTTTGGTTTGTTTGCTTTTTTTTCTTTGTTGTGCTTTTTTTCTTCTTTTTGGTCTTATTTTTCATTCATGACATGACAAATATAGAAATGATTGTGCATGTAATGACCTAGGTCAAATTGCTTGCTGTCTTGGAGAGGGGGCAGGCAAGAGACAGAGAAAGAAAAAAATTGGAATTCAAAATCTTACAGAAATGAATGTTGAAAACTATCTTTACATATATTTGGAAAAATAAAATGATATTGAGCAAAAAAAGAGAGAGTAATTAAACTTGATTGGATTCTAGAATATGGAATATGCTAAGATTAACTAAATACCTTGATTAGTGGGACATTGTGCTTTCTACACAATAATATTTTTAAATAGTTTAGGATAGTCCTTCATGTGGCACCACAAATGCCCTGAGACTGTTTAAGAGAATTAAAGTAGTTATGGCCAGCATATGTGGAAAAGTTTGTGTGGAAAAGATCTGTGTAAGACTGGGAAGCATTGTAGAAGATTTGTGGACACCTTTTAAGTCAGGCATGAAATGAAATTTTATTCAGTAGGGAATATGGAGGTACTGAAATTTTTAAGCTGAGAGTGATGGTTTGGAAATATTAAATTGTTCAATATAATTTAGAATATTAGCTCTTTGTAAGCACTGGAATATAAACGTGAAGCCATGAACTATTTGCCTGTTGTCTTTGCATACCTAGTATCCCTGCCTAAGGGTCTCATCAATTTGAAAGTCTCCTCCAATGATGCAAATTGTAATCATATATGCCTGTTAATCTTGCATCATGTTAACCCATATTTTCCTGAAAGTTTGCCATTGGGGAGGGAAGTCCACCCAAGCGACCCAAGGCTTTTCTCATTTTCTGCCAATAGTAAAAGTCTATTAATGGAGCACTTTATCTCTTCACTTGTCCTTTCTCACTCTTGTTACATGACCAGCACATCTTCATTTTCTGTTGTTTACTGATGACGTCTTTTACTCTTGCTCTTTTTAGAATTATTTGTTGGTTACATGTTGCAGACTTTTCACACTAATTACACCTTTCTATAACTCCCTTTGAGATGCTCACATTTAACTACTTGAAGTCATTGGTGTCCCAGGTTTAGTTGCCTTTTGGCAACACTGGTAAAATATTTGCATTGAAAAGACTTGCTTTTGCTGTTATGAGAAACTTCATTGCTAAAAGTATTTTTCAATTTCCTGAAAGCAATCCAACCTCTCTTCCTCCTTTTCAAATCTGGGCTTAGATCATTGTCCATCTGTGTTTTCTGTACCAGATTGTTCAAAAAGCACTAGAGAGTGTTTATTCAGATGCACATTGAAATTTGTACAACAGTCATTCTTCATGTGGTCTTTTCTATGTGGATGGATCAGTTAAATCCAGTTTTGGCACTTAGTGAAATCAACATAACATCATCTGAAATTAGAAATCTGGAGAATCCTACCATACACATATGATGAGGTCTTCCATGTTAGATGTGATTAGCAGAGGAGTTCGTAAAAATTGATCCTTGAAGCAAGCAAGCTGAAAGCTCTGATAGAGATCAGTTTAGTTCCATGGTATCACCCTTTGGGGAGGTGGTTTAGTCTGAAATCCAAGTTGTGTCAAACCTCTGAGACCCACTCTCTGTGGAAATCCCAATAATGCTTTTGAGGTTAAATTTTCCCTATAAAACCTACTTGTGGGCCATTCTTTGGCTGCTTCCTTTGTTTCTCCTTACCTTTTCTCCCTCATGCCATATGGTATCTCTCCTAACTCCATTGTGCTCCCCAAAGCCACTTTGCCTCCTTACAACTCACTCTTTTAGGGTGCTAAGTCCCTTTCAGGATTTAGCCTGTCAATTAAGGGCTTGCCCCAGCCTCATGGGGTGCTCCGTTTCTACTAGGTAATTGTGAGTTCCACTGAAGAACTTGTCTTTCTTTTGTTCTCCCAAATCCATTTCATATGTCTGTTGTATCCCTTCATTTTTTTCTGTAACCTATTTCTCTAAATTAATCTACTTTTTGCCAAAGAAAATGGTCATTGTGAATTCTTCACATGACCGAACCCCAACTTTTAGTGCCTGCCATCATTTGGTGACAAATCCCACATCATAGATCACATCACATGTAATCCCCCCTTAACCTGAACTTCGCATTGGATCTCTTTTATCATGGTGTCAAATGCCTGTTTTATTCCTCACTTGATATTGACTATCAGAAGATTATTGAACAGTATTATTTTTGTTCTGGTTTTGGGCAATTCTTTTTTCCATAAGTGTCTTTGGTTTGGATTCCACAGAACATCTGCCTCCTCTAGAATAATCTCATCACCATACAGATAGATTGTTTTTAATACTCAATACTTCAATTTCTTCAATTGCCTCTCCCCTCTTATAGGAAGACTGCCAAAAACCCCTCTCAAAGCTTTCCCTTAAGAAAGGCTCTGAAATTTCAGAACCCTCCAGATACTTCTCCATTTTCCATCAGCATCTGATTTTTTTGGTTTCAGCACCACAGACCATCATGCTCCACTGATGGCATTTTCCTTTTCCTCTTTTTAGCTTCCTTTAATATGTTGTCCTCTCCCATTAGATTGTGAATTTCTTCAGGGAAGGAATTATCTTTCTTTTCTTCTGTTTTTTATCCCCCACACTTAGCAAAGTTTCTGGCATTTAGTAGATACTTTTAAAATGTCTATCAAATGTAATTGAAAATTGACTTAAAAATACATCTTTTCCAATAAATCTTGAATGATCTTAGTGTATGAATAGGAGATACATTGGAAAGACACATGTAAGGTGGTGTTTTGTTCTAGAGTCAGGTCCTTTTTTTGGTAATTAAATAGTAAAGCACTTTTATATCATGTGAGGTAGTAAAGATGTTTCATTGTTGAATATTATTTATTAAAGTCTGACTGCTCCCTATTAATGCCTTTGATTCTTCTTAATGAGTGATTTATATGTAGATGACCCTCTTAAAGATTTTGTATGGATGAAAAAGTAAGTATAAACTACAGACAATTTTTGTTCCTTCAGTATCTTTTTGGGGGGTATCAACTAAATTTGAGGTTTTTGTTTCCCTACCACTACTCCACCCCCTCCTACCTTTGTTATTTTCCCATCCTAGAGATATCCTGAATATCATTTCTTCATTGTTTTAATGATTTTCTTGCTTCCAGCATACATCTCCTCTATCTGTATACATAGATTTTTGCATTTTTTTCCTTATTCATGCTATTTATATCTCCTCTGAAAAATCTTAGGAACTGTGGTGCTAGGGTCCAAGAATATCTGTTCCACCATCTTTGGAGGAAAAAAAGGTTGGTGAAATATTGTTTGTAAATTTTTCTTCTATTTGTAGTCCTCATTGCATTTCAACCCTGAATGCCCTTGGGGGGTGACTTTACTTAGTTGAATATCTTGCTAAGCTTCCTTGAGATTTGTTTTATCCTTCACTGATTCTCCCTGCTACTCATAATCACCCATCATCTTTCTTCACATTTTACAGGCAGTTTTATATTCTAACCTGTTGTTGCTTATGGCAGTTTTTTCTCTTTGGGAAGTAAATAAAATGTTTGTTGACTAAGGTGTTTTCTGAGCTCTTTTGGTCTGTTGTAGCAGTTAATTGCTTTAATTTCTGGTTGAAGTTATTACAATAAACTTTCCCTCACTGATTTGGAAATGAATGCAAATTCTTTTGAGACACCTTAGGACACTGGTCTGCAACCCCACCTCTTGAAGTCTCCTTTTGAACCTCAACATAATCACTGTTGATATCATTTCTGTTGTCCATTTCTCATATTTTATTTTTGATAGTTCTTTTTAAATAATTCAGAGTTTAATCCTTTTTTTATTGAAATCAGTATTTTCTTTTTGTTATTATCACCTCTTCTTCTTGTCTATTCTAAATTCTAATCTCAATACTGGTGAATTGATGATCTGACTATACAAAGATAATTGACAGGAATAATTCACATAGTAGGCATTTAATAACTTAGTATTGAATAGAACTGACTTGTTAGTATTGAATAAAATTGACTTTTGTGAGAAAAGGATGGCATTTTGGTTTCCACAGTTATGAAAATCAAATTGGAGAAATGAAACTTAAATTAAAAAACTGAAACCCACAAGGATATCAAAGAATAATCAAGGGTGGAGTTTGTCTCCCCTCCAAATAAAGTGAGCTCCTTGGGGGCAGGAACTGATTTTTGTAATCAGGGGTGGTGGCCTGAGATTTGAAAAGAATCTTTTGTTCTTTGCCTTTAGCCCTACTCAGATACTTTCCCCCTTCAATAATGCAAGTTCCTTTGGGGGACTGGTTATGTAATGAGGGATGGTGAGGTCATGTAACTTCTGTAACTTCCCATTAATGGGGAATCAAGGGAGGGACTTGTTCTTCAGGATAGGAAATAAAATGCTGCCTTTGGAATTTCAAAGATGTATCTACTCACCCAGGCACCCATTCGTGCCAAATGTAAAATAAATCTTTCCTGCATTCATCAGTGAGTCAGTGGAATTCTTGGTAAAATATTTTGTTTCTAATACTTTTCCTCATGACAATGTTTATTTTTAAGTAAATATTTATTGATAACTTTTTTGTTTTATATTGCCTAAATTTCCCCCAATTCATTCCCTACTCCCTACCTCTCAGACAGCAGTTCTAAAGGGTGCATTCTTAATCAAACAAGCAAAGGATATAGATGACCATAGCAAATAAAATAAATAATTTAAATTATAAAAAATTAAAATTTTTCATACAAATAAAATCAATGTGTCTAAAATAAGAGAAATCATTATGAAAAATTCCTTGCATCAAACATCTCTGATAAAAATCTGACATCCAAAATACATATGGAATTATCAGACACATATAAGGCTAAAAAATCATTCCTTACTATATAAATGGTAAAAAGGTATCAATAGTTTTCAAAAGAAAGAAAGAAATCTATAAAAAATAATATGAAAAAATTTTCTTAATTGCTAATAAGAGAAAAAAAATTAAAATAACTCTAATGTTTCACCTCACATCAGCCAATTGGCAAAGATGATAGAAAAGGAGAGATAGTCAATATTAGAGATGCCATGGGAAGAAAGGGAAACAAACTATTGGTGGAGTTATGTATTATTCCAAAGATTCTGGAAAATGATTTGGAATTATGAGAGAAAATAACTAAAATATTCATATTTGGTCTACCAATTTATATCCATTGATCCAAAGAGGTCAAATATATACTAAATTATTCATCCCAGCACTTTTTATGGTAGCAAAAAACTCAAAACAAAGCAAGCTATCCATTTGTTGGGGAATAGAACAACTATGATATATATCCTTGTTCCATAAGAAACAATGAAACTGACAAAGTTATAGAAACATGAAAGATTTATAAGAACTGATACAGAGTTAAGAAAGTGGAATTGGGAGAGCCATAAAGCCTGTAACTATAATAATTTAAATAAAAACTTTAAAAGGCAATTGAGTTCAAATTAAACACAAGGACCAACTTTGGTTGCAGAGAACACATAATGAAATATATTTGATACCTTAGCACATGTATAGGGATGGGGTAGGAGGTAGTAGAGTCTACAGGCATGGGAAATTGCCTATGATGTATGATAATGTTTCTTGACAAAAATCCATATGGTTGTGGTTTAATGGAATTTGAATTCCTGAGGTGGGACTACAAAGAAAGTTAATCAATAAAATTTATTAAGTGCCTACTGTGAGTAGACATTATCCTAAGTGCTGAAAATTTCATGCTACTTTTCCAGCAATGCTGTGAAAGGGAAATCCCTTAGTTATGTCCCAGGATAACCTGAAGATTTTTAGGTCATATGGCAAAATATAGAAATGTATGTTATAAATAAACTGTGAATCACAGGTCAGAACTGAACCAGTGCCAGCAGTCCACACACATACACATATAAAATCAATTAGACACAGTATTTCCAAGTAGCAATTTTCCAAAGAGTCCCACAGGGACAATGCCATGATTAAAAGCGCTTCTCTTGGACAGACTTCACTGCTTCTTAAAAAGCAGAAAACTCCAGTTAACATCTGGTTGAGATACAT
This sequence comes from Myrmecobius fasciatus, assembly GCA_023553655.1. Lineage (NCBI taxonomy): Eukaryota > Metazoa > Chordata > Mammalia > Dasyuromorphia > Myrmecobiidae > Myrmecobius > Myrmecobius fasciatus. The sequence continues at coordinate 645,387 of JAJPUD010000029.1, forward strand.
TATTGAAACATATTCCAAACTATTATTCATTTTAGTCATGTAGCACCTAGGGGCACCTCCTTGCTCCTAAATCACAGCGTAGGTCCTTCAGCTGATGAAGGTATTCTATCAGTCTATATCCCCCAAAACTATAGTTCACAAGTCCCCACTGATTTGTTGGCCTTTAGTAATCAGGCAGATGACACAATTAGTTCAAAGGAAAAACATTTATTGAATTTAAATAATAAGAAAAGTAGCCACAAATCATCCCTATAAACCTAGGGTAAACTCTTCCATAAAAACACACAACAATGGGACAAGTGCAAATAGGATCTATAAATGCAAAGAAGCACACAGGAGGGCAAAAGTGACGACTAGGACACCCATATGGAGTGGGGCAAACAGGGAATACATGTGACCAATGCAAAAACAGGAAGGGACAACTACCTTCCATCCTATATGGCCACTGATATCTTTTAGTGATGACCTTGAGCTGCCCCTGGTGACATTGGTCTTATAATCTCTTCCAGACATTGTTCTGGACTTGCATACTATATCACTATTTGGGGATCTTCTATCCCTCTGTCTACACCCTACTCTTGATTTTTAAGTTCTTCTTGTAAGTTTTACCCTCATGGGAATGTAAGCTCCCTGAAAGGCAGAAACTATTTTTATTTGTATTTGTCTTCCCAGGACTTAGCACATTGTCTGACACATAAGAGGTACTTAACAAATGTTTGTTCTTGCTTACCTGCCTTTCATCTTTGTTCTATCACTCTCCCCTTCCCCTTTAAGGTCCAGCTAGAGAAATCTTCTTGCTCTTGAACTGCCTTTCCCTATTAGAATATACTCTTCCATTCCCCTAACTTTAGAACCCTTTTCTTTCCTACAAGACTCATTTTAAATAGCATCTTCTTCATGAATCCTTTTAAACTAGGTTTCAGTGCTACAATTACAATGACACTTCTCTGAGTTCAAGGAGCACGAAAAGGAAGCAATCAATTTCTCTTATCCATCCCTTTCCTTCCTTTGCTGGTAGTAAATGCTTGTCCAAATGATTGACTATGTAGTAACCCAGTATCTGTGCAATATCAAGTCATTTACATTTCCCATAGTGAGGAAGAATGATATCTACTGTTAAATTTTTTTTTTTGAAGAAGCAAACATATCCTTATATAAATGACAAAGATGGCCACAAAAATCACAAACCAGATACTATGAAGTAAACTATGGCAATATAGTTTAAGGGACCTTACTTTTACCCTTATGGCATCTTTCATTTTCATATTGGATATTCAGTGGTTCCTAGGAGAAATAAACTAGACTAGTCCTGAGTGGAGAAGGATCAGTATTAGGCTTCTTAGGACTTCTAAATTGGTTCATAGACCAAATCTCTGCTGTTTTCTAAGAGGACCTTATTCTTCATGGTAAGAGAAATGATTCATTGAGGAACCCTACTCAAACTCTAATCAGTATGTTAGTTTATTATTATTTTATAAGGGGTAATGATTATTAGTAATTATTTTAATATTTTTATCTAGTAATATATATATCTAGTCAATCACCTAATAATTGTTATAAGAATAAACAATGTATTAATCCATACTTTGTATAAATCACATAGGAATATAGATTCTAATTAAAAGGGCCTATAATAGGCCTCAGACTTTAATGTTTAAACCATTCATTACTTGTTACCAGCTATAGAGTTTACTTGCTCATTCACAGAAATGTTGACAAAGATATCTCTATCCTGTTTTACTCAAATTCTGTGACCAAACCAAGCATGGCTGGTGCCATGGTGATGAGGCTGAGGTCCAGAACCAAATGATGAAATTCAGTAGCAATTCACATGTTAAGAAATCACAGTGGCTTTCTCCCCACCAAAAGGTACATTTATTTATGAAAAGAGGCTATAGACAAAATTAAGAGGTAAAATAGACACCAAGAGTAGTAAATATGAAATAGATTTGGTAGAGTAGATAGTTAAGAAAAGGGGTTTTAACAATTAGCAAAGGAAGAGACAAATTCCCTAGTTGAACTCACAATTAACCAGGAGTAAGGGATTGCACCATGAGGTAAGCATAGGTCATCGATTGGCAGCCCAAATCCTAAAAAACAAACAAAGAAACAAAAACATTTAGTACTTAAAGAGAGTTAGCTATTACTAGGAGAAAGACACCTTGAGGCATGAGGGAGAGGTGAGGAGAAAAACATTATGAGGTAGAATGCTGTGGCAGACTAACCCAAAGGGGTTTTAGGAAAGATGGCATAGCTTATGGATAGATTAATAGGGGAAATTTAACCTCAGGGGTTTGAAATTATAACTTGACTTTATGGTTGGAGACAGTAAAATGCGGTTTCCGTAGACTTCCACAGGGATGGGACTATAAAGCTAAACTGATCCCATTCAGTGCTCTTCCTTGCTTGCCTCAGGGAATATTATAATCTCATGAGTACTTCTGTTTTTCTCTACTACTTTCTCTGACTAACTAGGTAGAGTTCTACCTAGTTAGTCAGGACCTCATCCATGGTACAGAAAGTCTTAATACCCCATATGTTCTTTATTTTATTTTATTTTATTTTTTGCTTTTTTGTTGAGGCAATTGAGGTTAAGTGACTTGTCCAGGGTCACATAGCTAGGGAATGTTAAGTGTCTGAGATCAGACTTGAACTCAGGTCTTCCTGACTTCAGGGCTGGTGCTCTATCCACTGCGCTACCTAGCTGCCCCCGTACCCCATATGTTCTTGAAGAATGTGTATAACCTGTATCATATTCTCCTGCCTGACCTAAAGAGGAACCCATCCATCTTGTGACCACCTAGACAGCAGAGATTCCTTGCTTCATCCAATTTGTTACCCTGCTGACATATCATTTTTGCTTATTTTAGTTTATGTATCAACTAATGAGATAATGTATTTTACCACTTGGGATATCAAACTCTACAAATACAAGGTCCTGGAAAAAGTGGACATCTCAGATTGTAAGGAAGAAATGAAGCCCATTTTATTAAGGGGGCCATGGATCGTTTATTAAAGTATCACTGGTTCAGAGTTTTGTCTCAGTCTCTTATTGTGGTTTGAATAATTTTAATCCCCCAAGGGTACTAGTTTGGGGTATTAATGTTTACTTAGACATTTCACATATTTGAACATTAAAATATATCTGATTTGTGTAGTTTTTTTTCCAAGCTCATATCCCCATCACTATCACTAGGGAGGGTTGAAAAAAGGGGAAAAAAAGAAAATTACACGATAAGGGGTAGCTAGGTGGCACAGTGGATAGAGCACCAGCCCTGAAGTCAGGAGGACCTAAGCTCAAATCTGGTCTCAGACACTTAACATTCCCTAGATGTGTGACCTTGGGCAAGTCACTTAACCCCAGTTGCCTCAGCAAAAAAAAAAAAAAAAGAAAAAAGAAAAAAAAAAGAAAGAAAAGAAAAAAGAAAATTACACGATAACTTTATTATATATTTTAAAGGAATTGCAAGTGTTGCTTAATAGATTTGCAGTTTCATTTACAATCATCTCTTTTCCTCTTCTGCTGTGTCATGCAAATGCTTGTTTTATTAAGTTCAAAATAAAATAAATAAGATGAAAAAAAGGACTGTGTTTTTTCTGCAATGGTCAGAATTATTGATTATCTCAGAAGGATGAGGGAGCATGATTTTAATGAGATCAAACTGTTCTATAATGTCTGCATCTGAAAATCATGGGTTAACTTAACATAGGAATGATGGGACAAGACTCCCTCAACTCAACATGATCCTAGGCAAAAGTTGTAAGTACTTCAAAAATAGTTAATTTGTGCCTTGTAATCTTACATTATTCAAGAGGTTTATTAACCAAGTTCATAGGCTAACAGTTGGGAAACTTTCCTGTTTAAAGGGGAAAAGAGTAATAGAAAAACTTATTTGAAATGACCCTGCAAAATGACACTTACAAAAACCATACTCTCAATATATATCTGAAACTTATGTAACATTTTAGGCACATGTGTTGGTGTTTCACATTGTGTGATAAATTATTGATGTATCAGTATAAACATTTTTTAACTATAGGCAATAGATAAACTAAATTGAAGATCCCAAGAGATTCTACTTTATGTATTAAGTTCCATTGCTTACGATTAAATAGAATGCAATTATTTTCAAGCTAACATTAATATCAGTGGATATTGATTTCTTGCCTACATATAGCACATGGCAGTGGAGAAACTTGAACCCAGGTCTTCCATACTCTGAAGCCAGTGTTCTACCCACTATGCCATGCTGCTTCTTACTCTGTATAACTGGACAAGTTGCTGTTAGGATGAATTATGGCTCTATTCTTTAAATATCAAACAGATTTTTATATGGCTCTAATGACAATATTCTCCCTAGATTCTCTCACCCAATGGCACCAGAATAGGATGGCTGGCTCAAAAGTTTGTGATAAGATGAGTGTTTTTTTTGAGTATAGGATCTACAGATAAATGGGATAGGAGGACAAATTGGAACCTAATTCTGAACCAGGGATGGAACAGTATAGAAGATAGAGTCCTGTGTCAAAGCCTCAAAACCTAGATTTGAGTACTGATTTTTTTTTTGACTGACCTTTTGGGAGACCTTTGGCAAGTTCTAGATCTCAATTTCCTCATCTCTCAAAGGAGAAAGCAAAGTTCATGGCCATATAAATCCCTTTTAGGTCTTAAAATCCAATGATCCCATTTAAAAAAAATTATTTTATTACAAACAACAAATTAAATACTTTTTACATCCAAATAAGAACAAATAAAGAGGAATATGAATGAATATAAAACTATGAACTATTCAACTGTTTAAATATATATATATATATAATTTAACATGATATAAATACTACCTTTTTTTGTTCCCTTCTGAATTTCCTTATGCTCTCATCTGTGTATTTTTTAAAGACTGATGCTCTTTTTAAAAAATTTACATCACTGTTACTACTTCCCAATACCTCCCATGGACATCTAAGTGGTGTAGTGGATAGAATGCTGGGCCTGCAGTTAGGAACATATCTTCCTGAGTACAAATCTGGCCTCAGACACTTATTAGAATTCTTGGGCAAGTCACTTAACCCTTGTTTGCCAGTTTCCTCATCTGTAAAATGAGCTGTAGAAAGAGATGGTAAAGCACTCTAGTATGTTTGCCAAAAAAAAAAAAAAAACCCAAATAAGGTCACGAAGAAATGGATATGACTGAAAGACTGAACAACAATCCTTCCCATAGCTCGTCTACCTCCCCCAATAACCCTGAAATAATACTGTAAATATAATAAAACAAAAGAAATTCACATGTTTTGTTTTTTTATTAAAGCTTTTTATTTATAAAACATCAAAATTTTCAACATTGACCCTTAGAAAACTTTCTGTTCCAAATTTTTCCCTCCTTCCCCCTATCCCCTCTCCTAAATGGCAGGTAGTCCAATACATGTTAACTATGTTAAAATATATGACAAATCCAATATATATATATATATATATATACACACACATATTTATACAGTTATTTTGCTGCACAAGAAAAATCGGATCTAGAAAGAAAAAAAACCTGAGAAGGAAAACAAAGTGCAAGCAAACATCAATAGAGAGCGTGAAAATGCTATGTTGTGGTCCACACTCAGATCCCACAGGTCTCACTCTGGGTGTATATAGCTTTCTTCATCACTGAACAATTGGAACTGGTTTGAAACATCTCATTGTTGAAGAGAGCCATTCACATGTTGTTTGTGTCTGAAAATATATTTCTTATTTTGCACCTCTAGTTTATTATTTATTTTCTGAAACATGAATCATGTTTTATCATCAGCCTTATGGTATGGTGATTATGGCATTGATCTAAATTCTCAGGTCTTCAAAGTTGTTTTCCTTTACATTTTTGTGGTTGTTAAAATTGTTCTCTTGGCTCTTAATTTACTCGGCATCATTCCATATAAGTTTTCTGTAAATTCACCCCTTCTATAATTTCTTAGGTCATAAAAAATATTTCTTTACATTTACATACATAATTTGTTCAGGTATTCCCCAATTGACAGTCATCTACTATGTTTCAGTTCTTATCTGTAGCAAAATATATGGCTATAAATATTTTTGTGCAAGGTGATTACAATAGACTTGTAATGAAAAGAGCCATCTGCACCCAGAGAGAGAACTATGGAGACTAAATGTAGATAAAAACATAAGAAATAAACAAATATCTTTGTAAATATAGTCCTTGCCCTTTTGGGGAGGAGTCCTTTTGAAATATATGTTGATTAATGGTATTTTATTTTCTTATAGAATAGAGCTCCAAATTGCTTTCCAGAATGGTTGGACCACTTAGTAGCTTCACCAACAGTGCATTAGTGTGCCTGTTTCTCACAGCTCCTCCAACAATTGTTTTTTTTTTTTCAACTGATGAGGTGCTTTAATTTGCATTTCTGTTATTATTGGTTATTTGGAGCATTTTTTACAATGTTGCATTTCTTCCATGGCATATATCTTCCTAGTTTTCTATGAATTGCAAATTTCTATCTTCTTTACGGTGGAAATGTTGCAATGGGCAAAATTGAGCCTTATTTAGCTGTAGTAATGAGAGTCATTATTTTGGGGAGTTATTGGTTTATGATTTTCAATGACACCCCTCCTTTTTCACACAAAAACCCATCTAATGAAGTTCTAGCAAATCAAATTCTTTTTATTATATATTTGTTTTAATTTTAATGTTATGTTCCTGTACTTAAATAGAAGCAAAGAATAATGAGTTGCATTGTAGAAAAACAGCCCACGTGAAGCATGTCCCCTCTCTAACTGATGCTTCTTCTTTCTCAAAGGCAATTCAATTTAACAAAGGAAGGGGGAAAAAAATCTTTCCTTTTCTTCAGTGCATGTATTTTCTCCTAGGGCGGAGAAAGATTCATTATGTATGTTGCCTAAATTTCCTTCAAGGCATTATCCCCCATCCCCATTCCAGCTATACTCCAAATCTCTATACTATTTGTTCATTATCTAGTCAAAAATCATAGTTATGAGTCCCTCCCAATTATTGTTATACCAGATCAATCCAGGTGACATGAATTCAAAGCAAAAGGCATTTTTAAAAAAGTGGAACTTAAATAATAAGGAAATCCTCATGTTATTCCTTCAATTTCTATAGATTTCTCTGCTGTTATTAGGAGAGGAAACTCTTTCTGGACAGCTCCTATTCCTCGGTTTATAACATTTTGATAGATCTGTTAGCTTATTGTCCCAACAACCTCTCATACTTCCATGTTGCTCTCCACTTCTGAAGCTACCTTTATAGAGTTGCTACCATCATATTTTGCTGGACTTCTTCCTCTACTGAGCTGCTGCTGCCATCTTCTGGAACTATCTCCTGTTTTATGAGATTGCCCTAGCTGAAATATGCCACAGGGTAATCAATACATTTTCATTGCTTTTTAGTCAGGTCCACAGCCACACTTGGCCAGTACATACAAGTGTCTTGGATCAAAATCTTTCTGTTTGACATATTCACTTGATATCTTGAGACTTTAGGATGGGGCAAGTTAATTCCTTTCAACTCATATCATGCTCCTAATAATAATAAGTCTTAGAAACATTCAAATTACCCTGGAGGTTCTACACACTTCAGGAATATACTTATTATTGTTCGACTGGTGACCTTTGTCTTGCATTTTTACAGCTATACCTAGATCAAGATCGCTGTGTTTTTCCATTTACAATTTAATTCTACAGACAAGGAAATATAAAATATTTATAGAAAGGAGAAACATTAAGAAATCGTGGGATTAGAAAAGACTTTGCCTAGGAAGAGGAAACTACACTTAACTTTTAATACAGCTAATACTTTAAGGCATGAGAACACTGAAGAAAAAGCATATGCTAGAAATAGAAAAAAACCTAGAGCAAAAACGAAGAGATGGGAGATAGAATGTTAAATTCAGGTTTCAAATGATAATTTAGCAAGAATGTAGATTGTGTGGAGAGCTGGAATATGAAATAAATCTGGAAACTGTGAATAAATCTGGAAACTGTGAATAAATCTGGAATCCCTGTTCAGAGGTAGATGAGAGTTAGCCTGCAGAAGGCTTTAAATGCCAAGCTAAGAAGTTTGCATTTTATTTTAGAGATGAGGAGGAATCATAGAAGATTTCTGAAGGGAGAATGATGTGATTATATCTGTCTTTGAGGAATATTAATTTGATGTTTGTCTGGAGGATTGGCTAGAGAGGGATTGAAAATAGGAAAACCATTGTAGAAATCAACTGAGATGTGATGAGCAAGGATAGTATCTGTCTGAATAGAGAGAAGGGATAAATGTAAAGTATATTATGGCTATATATTCAACAAGATTGGGTGACTTCTTAGAAATGGGAAGAGTATGAGTAAGGAAAAATGAAGAGCAGATGATGATTGTGACTTTGGGAACTTGGGAAACTAAAAAAAAAATTGATGGCCTCAATAATACTAGGAAAACATGGAAAAGGTTCAGATTTCAGGGGAGTAATACAATGAGTTCTGTTTTGGATATATTAAGCTTGAGGCATTTCTAAGATATCTAGATATAGATGAGCTACTAAAATTGAAGAAAGTAGAGATGACAAGGCAAGTGCTCTCCTTGTCTTATCCTTATAACAACTTTGGTGACAGGAAATTTAGTGATGTTTTCAACAGAAAAGGGGGATTTTAGAGGAGGTTAAGAATGAAAGATAATAAACTCTGTTTTGGTCAGGTTAAGGTTGAGATCAAAAAGGATGTCTTCAATTTGCAGTGGCTAACATGCAAAAGGTAATATGGGATTGGGGTTTAGGGCAGACTACTTGTGATTATAGAGATTTTAGAAACATTTGTGTAAAGACTGAACCAGTGTGAGCTGATGAAATCACTGAAGGAGAGAATGTATTGAGAGAGAAGGGGGAAAAAGGGTATAGTATTGATAAGGAGATAGAATATTGGTGAAATTAGATTTAAAACTTTACTATTCCCTACTTAGGTGACTTTGGGCAAATCATCTGTGAAAACTTTCTAGCTATTAGTTCCCTCATCTTTAAGTAAAGGCAATGATTTTTAAAGTCCTTCCATTTCTAAATTTATGATCCTATGAATCTAACCATGGTTGAAAGAAACAGATTAGATAAGGAGGAACCAAAGATGAGAAAGAAGTGATCACAGAGTAAGCTCCCAAAGGAGAAGTGGGAGAATGGGAATTAAGGACACAAATTGAAGGATTGGTCTTAGAAGGAGAAGAACTATCTCTTGCCTAGGAATGTAGGCTACCTTGGAATCAACCCATCATATCCAGCTCAATCTAAGCCTTCCAATAAATACCTTCCAAATAAAAATTACAGTCATAAAATAACTCATATTCAGATATGAAAATTAAATTATTTGACCTTATTGAGTCCCTTATGATTGATCCTTAATGTTTATTTTTATATTTCTCTTGAATGTTCTACATCAAATTTTCCCTTAAGTTCTATTGTTTTTGTCACAAATATCTGAAAGTCTTTCAGTTTGTTAAATATCCTTTTTTTCATTCAGATTTGTACCTAAATTTGCTGGATAAGTTACTGTTGGTCATAAGCCCAGCTCTTTTGCTCCTCAAAATACAGTATTCTAATACCTATTGTCTTTCAATATAATAACTATTAGTTTTGTGTAACCCTAATTGAGCAATCCATGACATTTAAGTTTTTTTTTTTCTTGTTGCTTCCAATATTTTCTCTTTAACCTGGGAGCTTCAAAATTTGGCTATGATATTCCTTTAAGTTAAGTCTTCCTTAGGAGGACTGAGATCTCTTTGAGGTGTTAATTGGTAGATTCTCACCCCCCCCCCTTTTTTCTGTTTTGTCTTTTTGTTCTATAACTTTAGGGCAATTTTCCTTAATAATTTCTTGTAATATTGTATCATAATTTTTAAGTCTCCATGATCTTTTTTCCAGATCAGTTGTTTTTCCAATGTGATCCTAATTTTTTCTATCCCCATAATAGTTACCTATGGTTAGATTCTTTCTCCTTTCCTTGTTCATTTTATTTTATTTTTAGCATCTGCTGGCGTGATAAAGTTCTAATACCAAGGTATGGGGAATTATGTCCTAAGCCTCAGATCCTTCTTATTGTTTTCTGTGGGTTAAAGCTTGGACTCTCCTCTCAATTCCTACTCCATGGCTCAAGCCTCTAGTCACCCAGTATGGCATATAATCCTATTCCTTGCAATCCCTCCAGTGTCTGTGAATGACAGTTCTCTGGAATTGAAACTAGGGACTTTGCTTACCTGTAAGTGCCCACAGCCAGTATCCCTCTCTTACTGCACTCATCAGGTGTATAGTAGCTCCGTCTCCCTTAGAGCAGCATCCTGTCTCAGGATGCATCTGGTTAGCACAGCTTTGCTTAGTGTCCCTTGATAGAATAAAGTACTCAGTCTTCCTCTACTCAGCCTCAGACCTCTGTCTATGAGAAGAACAGCTCCAGCTGCCCCAGTTTGTTGATTCCACAGAGATGGCCTGGAGATATTTGTACTTCACTCAGACTGAATTTTGCCCCTGGAAATCAGCTCTAGAATATGAATTTTTAACGGGCCAAGTTATCTGTTATTTTTTTTTTGTTTATCTCATTGAAGCCTTTTGTTTTTAATACTATATTGCTATCCCTCTGCCTCCTGCCCACTATAGTTACCTTTGTAAAAGGAAAACAGTCAAGCAAAATTGGTTCACAAAATAACTGATCTGACAATATATGCAGCATTCCACACTCAGAGTTCCCCACTTCTCTACTGTGAGGAAAAAAAAAATCTATTTTAGCATCTCTTCTAGCACCAAGAGTAATCATTAAAATTAAGCAGTTTGGTTGCCTTTCAGCATTGTTTTTGGCCACATTAATGTAGTCATTGTGTTTTTAGTGTTGTTCTGATTACTTTCCCTGCCTCATTTCATCTTCTTATGTTTCTCTGAATTCCTCATATTTTTTATTTCTCACTGTTATTAGTATTCCATTACATTCGTATACTATAATTGGTTTCAACATTCTCCAATTGTTGAGCACAAATTTTGTTTGCAGGTTTTTTTACCACAAAAAATGCTACTGTGAAAATTTTGATGCAAATGTGATTTTTATGTCTGTGACTATTTTAGGATATATACTCACTATTTCTGGTACAACAATATAGACAACTTTCTCACCTCATTTTAAGCTGTCTTCCCAAAATAGTTGGACTAATTTATAGGTATATCAGAGACTGAATGGTAAAAGGAATCCATATATTGTATATTATATGTTACTTCAGATGGCATTATTTGCTGATACCATTGTGCTGATTCCATCAAGCGCAAGAACATTGCAAATTACTCCCAATAAATCCCATAATCACTCAGAAGAGTTCAGTCTAATTATCCACACAAATAAAATGTATGTAGTGAATAAAGAATTCCTGTTGTTAAGCTTAAAATATGCTGTGGTATGTCTAAGCCATAGAGTATATTTCTAAGTGCATATAGTACATCTAAGTGCATCAAGGTCTTGAAAAGACCTTGATGATGAACAATGAACTAGGAAATAGAAAAGGGACAGAATATTGAATTGAAATTGTGCAGTACTTCTTAATGATTCTAAGCATTTCCCTGAAACAAAGGCCCATTTTTTTTTTACATTAATATGTATGTTGTACAACTGTGAGTCACGGGATATCACATTCTCCAGAGAATTAAAGTTGTGAGTCACCCAAAGAGAAATGGAGTGACCAATTGTGAGTACAAGCAGACTATACACATTATTAGAAAAGAATTTCCCAAGAGAAACAGAACAAAGAATATCGACTGAGAGGTAAATGACCAGAAAAAAAGTTGTTTGTTTATGTACTAAAAAAGAGGGATAACCAGTAGATGACCCATGTCTTCTATTTGGAATTAAAGTATTAACAATAGTTCTATATGAAAGTTCACAGAAAACTGAATAAATCTTCTATGGAAAGTTTATTAGAAGACATGACTAGGAGTCACCATGATAAAAAGCTACAGGTGGGTTTTATATGTATATATTACATATATATGTGTGTATATATACCATTGGGGTAATTTCTATATCAATAAAATCACAGATCTATCAAAATATAGTAGAAATAAGCTCTTTGAGAGCAGGAGCTTTATTTTTTTTTTGATCTTTGTATCCCCAGTATATTTCAGATAGTAAATGCTTGTAACATAAATTCATTTTGGAACAAAGCTCATTGATAAAGCACTGTTTCAATTAGAACAATGTAGGATGGTTTACCTCTCAGACCTGTGGAGGAGGAAGGAATTTGTGACCAAAGAACTAGAGATCATCATTAATTACAAAATAGATAATTTTGACTATATCAAATAAAAAGTTTTTGTATAAACAAAATGAATGCAGACAAGATTAGAAGGGAAGCAACAAACTGAGAAAACATTTTTACATCCAAAGGTTCTGATAAAGGCCTCATTTCTAAAATATATAGAGAATTGACTCAAATATATAAGAATTCAAGCCATTTTCCAATTGATAAATGGTCAAAAGATATGAACAGACAATTTTCAGATGAAGAAATTGAAACTATTTCTAGTCACATGAAAAGGTACTCCAAATCACTATTGATCAGAGAAATGCAAATTAAGACAACTCTGAGGTACCACTACACACCTGTCAGATTGGCTAAAATGGCAGGAAAAGATAATGACGAATGTTGGAGGGGATGTGGGGAAAACTGGGACACTAATACATTGTTGGTGGAACTGTGAACAGATCCAATCATTCTGGAGAGCAATCTGGAACTATGCTTAAAAAGTTATCAAACTGTGCATACCATTTGACCCAGCAGTGTTTCTATTGGGCCTATATCCCAAAGAGATTTTAAAGGAGGGAAAGGGACCCACATGTGCAAGAATGTTTGTGGCGGCCCTTTTTGTAGTGGCAAGAAACTGGAAACTTAAAGGATGCCCATCAATTGGAGAATGGATGAATAAATTATGGTATATGAATGTTATGGAATATTATTGTTCTGTAAGAAATGACCAGCAGGACAATTTCAGAGAGGCCTGGAGAGACTTGCATGAACTGATGCTGAGCGAAATCAGCAGAACCAAGAGAACATTATATGCAGCAACAAGACTATACGATGATCAATTCTGATGGACATAGTTCTCTTAAACAATGATGTGATTTAAACCAGTTCCTATTGTTCAGAGATGAAGACAGTCATACACATCCAGAGAGAGGCCTGAGGGAACTGAGTGTGAACCACAACACAGCATTCTAACACTTTCTGTGAATATTTCCTTGCATTTTGTTTTCCTTCTTAAGTTTTTTTTTTCCTCTTTCTAGATCTGATATTTCTTGTTCAGTAAAATAACTGTATAGATATGTATACATATGTTGGATTTGTCATATAATTTAGCATATTTAGCATGTATTAGATTACCTGTCATTTGGGGTGAGGTGGGGGGAAGGAGGGGAAAAGCTTGGAACAACAAAAAAAAGTTTTTGCAAAAGTCAATGTAGAAAAATCACTCATATGTTCTGTAAATAAAAGGCTTTTAATAATAAAAATAATAAAAAAGAAGAGTAAAAAAAAAAGAAAAGAAAAGAAATCATGATCAGGATGATTTCAGGGAAGCCTGGAGAGACTTACATGAACTGATGCTAAATGAAATGAGCAGAACCAGGAGATCATTAGACATGGTAACAACAAGATTATATGATGATCAATTCTGAAGCATGTGACTTTTTTCAATAATAAGATGATTTGGACCAGTTCCAATGATCTTGTGATGAAGAAAGCCATCTACACCCAGAGAGAACTGTGGGAATTGAGTGTGGATAATAACATAGCATTTTCATTCTTTTTGTTGTTGTTTGCTTGCATTTTATTTTCTTCCTCATTGCTTTTCCTTTTTGATTTGATTTTTCTTGTGCAGCAAGATAAATGAATAAATAATTTTTTTTTAAAAAATTAATGTTTGTGGAAATAAATTAATTTTTATTTGTTTCAAAGTATCTTGCCCCTAAAACTTTCAAGAATATTTGCTTTCTAAATACTTACATATTTAGGTGTAACAGGGATTGACCACACTACACATGTCCCATAGGACCAACTAGTTACCAGTAACTCAGGATGCCTCTGAAATGACTGATGAATGAGGGACAGAGGAGATAGAACTTTGCCAGTTCAGGAGAATTGAGATGGCAGCTCAGATATTTTGTACTGAATTTTATATTCTCTCTTTTTTGAAGTTCCAGACCGAAGTGCAAGAGGGAATAAAAAGATTTCTTCCTTTCTCCCCTTTCCCTCTTCTAACAACTGAAACAGAAAATGGCAACTTGTAGGCAAAGCATTCAACAAGAGGTGTGTGTCTACTTAGGTGAGACTGAGAGGGAAATTACTGCATCCTAAATTTCCTGGCTGCCTTCTTTTGCCTTTCTATTTCCTTTTCTGAGAATTGCTTAGACTAATGTTTCTGAGAATGGAGTTTCCCTGTAAATTTAAGAGTTCCTGAATTTGAGTACCCAGGCACTAAACTTCCTGGAGAGAGAACATTTCCCAGCAGTTTATTCCATGGAGAAATAAGACTGCCAATGAAGGAAGACCTGGCAACTGAAGGACAAAAGCTGTTCCATTTGGGGGCAAGAGAACTGAGTCTTACCAACCTATTTTTATTATAAGTTGCTTGGAAAGTCTCTTACTAATATGAAGGGGAATTGTTTGCTCAGCAGCTTTCTCCTAACTCTCTCTCCAATGTATTTATTTTCTGGGGAAAGTTTAATGATTCTAAAAGACTACTTAAATGTTTGATATTTCTATATTTGTTCATGAGCCCCAGTGGATACTCTGTGTTTTATGCATTTTCTAAGACAGGAAAAATAAGGGTTGTTCTATTCCCAGTACTCATGCCCAGTATGGAGTACATCTGTGGCTGTAGAGCCCTGTTTTCAACTTGTGATGAAACCTAGTGTAGTTGTGGCTCAAACTCTGACCTTACTTATAGATTGGATGGGATCAGAGTCTCAGTAACAAAAGACACATATTGAACTTTTATTTTACAAATTTTACCAAAACAAAATTCTAAGATTGGGACAAGAGTCAAAGAAAGGAACTGATCTTCTTGGGAAGTGGCCCTTCAAAGTCTAGCCTATGTAATCCCTAAGCTTTTTGGGGGGGATGGGGAGGGTATGTGGGAACTGTGTCCTTGTTTACAGAAGAATGAATAGAAGAATGTCTTTGCTTATTTAACAAGATTTCCTCTCAACATATGTAATATGGATGTTCTGTATGGGTCTCTGGGAGGCAAGATTAGAAATCTGTAACATTTTCTATCTGCCCAAGGGAGATTTCAATTCAATTGCCAGTCAATACACTCCTCTTCTTAAAAAAGGGGGCTATCAGTCTAAAATAATATTTTTGTGATCCCTTAAAAATTGTTAGTCTAGGGAAGTGATTTTTAGGTTAAACTAAATTCTTGATGACTGTTTCTAAGTGGGGAAAAAGGACTCTAGGTTTTATATCCAAGGTTTGACTCACTTCCTACAAAATACCAGTTTCACAGTGAACATACATACTATATAGCAGAGAAACTTTTTTATCAAGTCAATAGCAAAATAGAAAATGGATAAAGCTTAATTGCAAGAATATATACCAGTGGGGGAAGTAAAGTGGCACAGTGGGTAGAGCAGCAGCCCTGAAGTCAGGAGGACCTGAGTTCAAATGTGAGCTCAGACACTTAACATTCCCTAGCTGTGTGACTCTGGGCAAGTCACTTGACCCCAATTGCCTCAGCAAAATAAATAAATAATTAAAAATTTTAAAAAAGAATATATATCAGTCAATACAAATTGAAGGAGCTCTCCCATTAGCAGCAGGATAACTTGTCTCAACTAAGGGAGAAAGTCTCAGATGTTACCCAAAAGAAAAATTCCCTGAAATCTGGAAATGAATATATGATTGAAGTTCTATATGCTTGCTTCTTCCCAGTCTTTCTCTCTTCTTGACCTTGAAGAATTATTAGCATTGACCACTTCTCTTTTGAAGTAACAAGTCAGAAGAACCTGAAAAGACCAAAGAGAGCACTAAATCTCTCCCTCTGCTCCTGCTCCTTGCATGGTTGTCATGGGGCACTTTTCTAGCAATGAAGAAAGTCCCACACCAATGGACTTTGGAACTCAGATTACATTTCAATTTGAAGACAGACCTAAATAGAAGACAGAATTTACCATGCTTTTTTCTTAGTTGCATATTGAACCTGTCTCATTCTTTTATATTTGCATACTTGAAGCCTAGAACAGTGATGTCACTTAATAGTGCTCAATAAATGTTTGTTGATTGAGTGATTCCTTCTGCTTGAGATAGGCCCAAGACAATATATGTAAGGACATATATAATGTGGTAGAAACATTTAGATAGTGAATGGATAGAAATGGTGCAAAAACAATGAGACAAATGAAAAGTTCAAGAAACATAGTTTCTGTTTGATCAATTTATTTAATAATGATCAATGTATTAATTAGAGTAGCAGATAATTAATAAATTGAGACCAGTGGTTCTCTCAGAAAACAAATCCTGCATAGAGATCACTGAGTGCTTAAATACCTTGGAAAAGGTAGTATCCTTAAGAATGAAAATACATTCTGATTAGTTAACAATTAATGAGAGAATCAATATTATAATGAGAGGTGGGCTTTTATTTTTTTAATAAGGAATTGGGTGGGGGAATGTAACTGTTCATGCCAGTGCTCTTTGACAAAGAGACCATCCCCATTCTGACTACTTAAATTGAACATAATGGGTAGAATTCACCCAGATTAGATTATCTTTACACTTTAATCAGAAATAAACTTTCCCAGTTGGGTCCCACCCAACATTAAGGAGAATGTCTCATTATCAGCCCATCCTTCACAAGAAAATAAAAAGGGAAAAAAACAACAACAAAAACCTACTAAAAAACTCATTTACTAATAATTGGTTATCAATCAAAAAGCAGATCTTTGAATTCTGTATGTAAAACCGATTATTAATATAAGAAAATAATCCTTTATGAACAGACAATTTTCAGATGAAGAAATTAAAACCATTCCTAATCATACGAAAAGATGCTTTAAATCACTATTGATCAGAGAAATGCAAATTAAGACAACTCTGAAACACTATTACATACCTCTTAGATTGGCTAAGATGACAGGAAAAGATAATAATGTTGGAGGAGATATGGGAAAACTGGGAAACTAATGCATTGTTGATGGAACTGTGAACAGATCCAGCCATTCTGGAGACCAGTTTGGAAGTATGATCAAAAAGTTATCAAACTGTGCATACCTTTTGACCCAGCAGTATTTCTACTGGGCCTATATCCCAAAGAGATCTTAGAGGAGGGAAAGGAACCCACATGTGCAAAAGTGTTTGTGGCAGCCCTTTTTGTAGTGGCAAGAAACTGGAAATTGAAAGGATGCCCATCAATTGGAGAATGACTGAACAAATTATGGTATACGAATGTTATGGAATATTATTGTTCTGTAAGAAACGACCAGCAGGATGATTTCAGAGAGGCCTGGAGGGACTTGCATGAACTGATGCTGAGTGAAATGAGCAGAACTAGAAGATTATTGTACACAGCAACATCAATATTATACCACAATCAATTCTGATGGACTTGATTCTTTCCAACAATGAGATGATTGATGCCACTTCCAATGATCTTGTGATGAAGAGAGCCATCTCCACCTAGAGAGAGGTCTGTGGCAGCTGAATGTGTATCGCAACATAACATTCTCACTCTTTTTTATGTTGTTCACTTGCATTTTGTTTTCTTCCTCATTTTCTTTCTTTTTTGATCTGATTTTTCTTGTGCAACAAGAAAATTATATAAAAGTTTACATATTGGATTTAACATATATTTAAACTTGTATAACATATATTGGATTGCTTGCCATATAAGGGAGGGAGTAGGGGGAAAGGAGGGGAAAGTCTGAAACACAAGATTATGCAAGGGTCAATGTTGAAAAATTATCTGTGCATATGTTTTGAAAATAAAAAGCTTTAAAAGAAAAAAAAGAAAAATATTGGAAGATTTGGATTTATGAAGGAAGATGCTATCCACCTTCAGAGAAACAGATGACAAATGGAAATAAGCATAGTATGGTCTGATATTTATGTGTAAGAATATATATGTGTACATGTTATGTATATAAATCTATAAACAGATTTTTATGTGTTTGTGTACATGTATGTGTGTATGACACACATTTGTATACAATTAAGCATGGATATTACACAGGTTTTTTAATATAAAACAATAAAATTTATTGTTTTATATTAAAAAAAAGAAAAGAATCCCTTTTTTTCTCAGCAATAATCAGGAGAACCCACTATCAAGGTGTTCCCTATTTATTAAAATATACTTAAATTTTCATAATAATTCTCCTATTTCATGATTATTTTTAGTTTTACCTCATCTCAAGCATTCCTTTTCTAGATCATTATCAATATACAGATATTATTCTATTTTTCCAGTAGTGGAGATTTAG
The DNA here is from genome assembly GCA_023553655.1 of Myrmecobius fasciatus. Classification (NCBI taxonomy): domain Eukaryota; kingdom Metazoa; phylum Chordata; class Mammalia; order Dasyuromorphia; family Myrmecobiidae; genus Myrmecobius; species Myrmecobius fasciatus. The sequence continues at coordinate 663,883 of JAJPUD010000029.1, forward strand.
TTGCCCTAGTTTGTCTATGCCATTTTTTCCTGGTTTTTCCCTGGGACATATAGCATACATTTGCAAGCCAGATGACCTGAATTAGAAATGTAGTCTTTAGCCATGTAATAGAAAATTCTCATTGTTTTACAGGGGAATTTAACAAAATTTCAACAGAAATCACATAAATTACTTAGAGGCCCAGAAATGAGTAATGTGTGGAAAGGATGCTAGACCCCCTTACCCAAATTAACTAATTGGAGACATTTTCAGGTACAAAGAGAAAGCATTTATTTAGTCCCTACAGGAAGAGGCCCAAGCACACTTGGGAGGCATCTCAGCTCCCAACATGTGGCCTGCTAGAAATAGTGAAGCTGGTTAAATAGCAAACGATGCAAGTTTTTTCATTGGATGGACTAAAAAGGAAGTAACCATTATTGACCAATGGTTACCAATGTTGTCTGCTTCCTGTGGGTTACGTCACTTCCTGTCACTTCCTGAAGCTTAATGCCCTAGACAACTGTAGGTCTAGGGATCATGTGACTTACTGCAACTTGGGTCTAAGGCCTGACCTTCTTGCCCTGTAGACCTCTGGGAATAGGGATCACATGACTTAGGCCTATGTTCTGACCTATTCCATCTCAAGACTTTTTGAGAAAACTACCTGGTTCCATTCAGTAAATTTTGGATATGATATAGAATGCATTTTCTTCTCTGACTTTCTACAAGTGTGATCAATTCTAGAATGTGAGAGCTAGAAGGAATTTTAGAGATGAATTGATCCAACTCATTAAATTCCACCCCATTCCTCATTCCTAAACCCCAGTGTTTTATCACTAGGGATTCTGAGAACTTAAATGGCTTTTCTAAGCCCACATGACCAATTAGTAGAAAAGTTAAAACCAGAACTCAGATCTCCTGACGTTCTTTCCATTTCATCATAGATTTTATATTCTGATTCGATGGACAAAAAGTAAACTGTTAGAACACTGAAACTACTGTGGAAAGTGACTAAAAAAATAGTTCAAGAACAAGTTGGTAGCAGCAAAATTCATTAGCCTCCTCCAGGATGAAAGCCTGTCTCTGGGTGACATTCTGAGGTTACTAATGCTTGTCAGGCAAAACAGCTTGCACACAGTACATGATGGGGAATCTTGGGGGTTTGTCATCAAAGGAGGAAAGACATAAAAATGGTACTGATGGATGTTCTGAAGTTGTTTGATCTAAATCCAGAGAAAATAGCAGCTATCACAACTGATGGAGTACCAGCTATGACTGGGAAGATAAATAGTACTGAGGAAAAAAAATATTAAAGTCAGAGCGGCTTGAGTTAGATGCTTTATCTTATTTTTTTTTTATCCATTCCTGACAACTTAAAAATACCTTTGTTTAGTTTATAAAATAGTGAATTCTAAATGAAGTCCTGAATTTACCAACAGACCAAGCAATTATGTAAACATTTTTGTTACCCAATATGGCTCCCTGTCACTTCACTTTCAAGTCCAATCACTTCTGTGAAGTAGAGCAGTTATAGTTCATGTAACGAATGGCTTTGTATCCTATGCTATTAAACATGGGGTTATGCCATCTTCTTGTGTCCAAATGACACGGGAAAGATATACTTTGTATTATACTCTTACTTTTGATTTTCAGTCAGGGAAGATTCAACCAAAAGAAAAAAATATATACTAAGATAAATCATCTTTTTGGATCTTCTTTTCTCTGTTTAATGGCTTTTCCTTTCTCATTTCATACAAATGTGTTTTTCTCTTTCATTCAAATTTTTATGTGAATATGTATTATATACTTATATATTCACATAATATGTGATATAGTTACTATATAATAATACAGGATATTATAATTACATAACATTATGGTGTGATATATATTTGAGGCAGCTAAATAGTTCAGTGGATAGAGCATTGGGCCTAAACTCAGGAAGACTCATCTTCCTAAATTCAAATATGGCCTCAGACACTTATTCACTTACTCAAGTCATTTAATCCTGTTTACCTCAGTTTCCTTATCTGTATAATGAGTTGGAGAAGGAAATGGCAAACTACTCCAGTATATTTGCCAAGAAACCTCCAAATGAGGTCACAAGGAGTCAAACACAATTAAAAAAAATTATATATCTATTCTTTAAATAGGAGAATTATTATGAAAGTTTATATTTTATAAATGAGGAACACCTTGACAGTGGATTCTCTTCCTGATTATTGCTGAGAAAAATATTTTTTTTATTATATGAATATTCATGTGGTCACTTATTCAAGCCTGCTCTTAATTATTATATTCTTTGTTTCTATCAATATTGCCTCCCCTCCCTATCACATAATTAAGTTATAAATTCTTGGACAATAGGGACCAAGTCCATTATGCCTATAGTTAGTGCTCAGTAAATAATATTGACTGACTAACCCATCTCTCCTTTTTCTATTTGTCTCTTCCTTTTAGAATTGGTATTTTTTTAATGGCAATATCTCCCCCCATTCTATTTCTATTAGAAAGTTCTCCTCAGCTACTAGACATTTCTTTATGTTACATTTCAACAATAGGCAAAATTCAAGTGGTGAGAAACAGGTGTGAGAAATCCATTTTTAATTGGAATGTGATAGAAATATCTCTAGGATGACTGAAAGCTTTTTTTTTTTTTTATTAAGAACAAGGCTCCGCTGCAGTTTTCTGTTGAAGTAGCCATTAAAAAAAGAAAAAAAAATCGCAACAAACCCTGAGCATTCTACACCTCTGAGCCCAACAAAGAATACACTCAGGGCAGTGAGCTCTGAAGCGCTATCTTTCTTCTGTTCTACAATGGCCCTGAGGAATAGACTATATTCTATATCCCTGTTTTTCCCTTAGAGAACTTACATTACTGATCCTTCTCTTGTTGTAAAAAGAAGTCTAAGCCACAATTATTTTTTTAACCTTACCTAAGGAAAAATCCTGGTAGTTCAATGATACCCAGAAATATGGACTTTTCAGGACACTTTAAAAAGCACACTCTATCAAATTGAGTATTGTTTGATCTCGCCAAGGCACAGTAATGTACCTTTATTACTGTTTGCTTTCTCTATTATGGCTATTATGGATTGTCCTGTTGTAAGAAGATTGTTACAGGGAGATTACTCTCATGTCACATCCTTCCATTTATGTCAGCTTTGCTGAATAAAGTGTATCAAGGACAATTTTCACCTAATGTGGCATCTATCCTTCAGAGACCTTTATATAAACAGCACCATTTTTATATTTCTCTTCTCTCTTCTTTAATCTGTATTTGTTTGTTTTTAGATTGGGTGTCCCTATCATGTCCACTTTGGAAGTGCATTGACTATTCACTGGTCTGATCCCAAAATTGATTAATCCCAGAAGTTTTAACCTGCTTGCTTTTTGTTTGTTTTTTTTTTTTTTTGTTTTGTTTTGTTGTTTTGTTATTTTTGTTTATTTGTTTAACCTGGGCTGGTTAACCCCTTTCAGGCAGCTTGGTGGCTCTCTGTTCCCGGGGACTCACCATATTGGTGCTAAACTTAGTTTAGACACTTAATTGTTTTTAGCCTTCTTTCACAAAACTCCACCAACTTCAGCAATGTATGGCCCCCATTCCTGACTCTTTTGATACTTAAATTTATTCAACTGAATCCATCAGTCATTCCATAAGAATTTAAGTGCCTAAATTAATCCCAAAGTCCTTTATAGGATAATAGCATTTAGTGAAATATTAACTTATAAATTAAATTCATTGAAGATTAAATTAAAGCAAACCAATATTGAGTCATTTACAAATATACCTAAAAGAACAACAATAAAAATATCTACTTGTCCTATTCTTGGTGTTGACATCTTAATATTCAAAGCAATGTTAACTCCAGAAGGATCTTAAATTTTATTTGGCATTCGTGATACTATTGTGGGAGAAAATGATTGCTATGGAAAAAAATGGTCTTGTCAAATAAAGTAATCTGGTTGGACTTATCCCTTCTTCCCAGAGACAGAAACAAGCAACGCAAATGATGAATTCAGAAGCTAATCATTAAATACCAAAGAAATAGTGTGAATTCAGGTGTACATTCTTATCTGGCTTACTTCCTAGTGGTTAGAGATGTCTAAGGTTTGCTTATCCTCCTCTGGAAAGGGTGTCAGCTCCCACTGTTTATTTCTCAATATAAACCATGAGAAACAGGCCACTCACAGTCAGTGTGTAGTCCTAGAAAAATAATCAACTCCTAGTTAAAATCACAGGAACCATGGCATTCCCAGAGTGAGGGGACAGAGGAATTGTGTTGACTGATCACAAACTGGCAAAGGCAGCTTGGCTATAACATTGGTTTTTATGGTATATAAGATCATAGTTCTAAAACCAAAGGAAACCTTGGACATCTTCTAGTCCAAATATACTCATTTTGCACATGGCAAAGTTGAAGGTCAGACCTACCTGAGGTAACAGATGCATTAAACAGTAGAAGAATTTGAACTTAGGTTTTCTCCAAATGCAGACCTCTTTCCACTGCAGTAACAAATAATAAGCATCAGAAGACATAAACTCAAATTCTACCTCATCCATATAGTGACTGTGTCACCCTGGACAAGCCATTCATCTTCCCAGAGACCTATACAATTATTAATAGGAACAGCTGATCGTCTACATTAGTAAAGAGAATTTCCTCACTAGGAATTCTTTTTTTATTGCTGTTCAGTCAGTTCTGATTTTTTGGGACTCCAATAGGTTTTTTTTTTTTTTTTGGCAGTAATATTGGAGTAGTTTTCCATTTTCTCTTCTATGGAATTCCATACACCAATGGAAAAATCATTGCCTCTAAAGTCAGGAGACCTGAGTTCAAATTTCAGTTTTGATTTTTTACTACTTATGTGATCTAAGGAAAATCACTTAATCTTTGTAGTCTTTGGTTTGCTCATCTTTAAAACAAAGGAGTTAGACTAGATAGACTCTTAAGATTCCTTACAGATCTAAATCTATAAATATTGAAATCACAGAGCTGGCAAAAAAAAAAAGAGAGAGAAAACAAAAAGGTCTCTGTGAGTCCCAAATAGAATGAAACATTCAGGGAAATAAAGGGGGGAAGGGTAAAGAGAGAGGGAGAGAGAGGTGAGAGACTGAGAGAGAAAGAGAAAGGTACACAGAAACAGTGACAGAGACAAAGACAGAGACAGAGACACAGAGAAAGAGACAGAGAAAGACAACAGAGAGAAGCAATGACTGAGATACACAAAAACAGAGAGAAAGTGAAAGACAATGTAGAGAAACAAAAACAGAAAAACAGAAAGAGAAAGAGGCAAAGAGAAAGAGATACAGAGAGAAGGAAGGAGAGAAATAGATGTCTATTTTCTACTATTCATTAGCAATCTAACAAGTTCATTTTTATACACTTTTTTTTAAAATTCAGGTTAAGTGGCTCAGTGGATAGAGTAATCAGCTTAGAGTCAAGAATACCTGAATTCAAATCTGGCCTCAGAGATCTATTTGCTGTGTGATCCTAGGTAAATCACTTAACCCCTATGTTCCTCAGTTTCCTCATCTGCAAAATGGGGTTAATAATAGCACTCACCTCCTAGAGTTGTTGTAAGGATCAAATGAGATAATAATTATGAGGCACTTATCTGACATATAGTAGCAATATATAAAAGTTAGTTATTATTATAGTAATCCCATGTTATGTCATTTTTCTTTACTCACTGAAAAAAGTAGATAATTTATTTTAAGGAAATATATGTAAAATGTATTTATATGAAGGAGTTATGAAATAATGCAATACAATACACATACACACATTTAGCCTCATGGAATGTGTATGCAAAAATATAAATGTGTGTATATGTATACATGTATAATATGTATATATAACATATACATGTATGTATATAGGTGTGTGTTCATAGCTATATAGATATATAACTCCCTGATTGGAAAACTCCCTCTATCAATGCTAAACAGAACCTTTTCTACCACTTGTCTTAGTTTCCTAGAGCTCTAGGAGCTTAAATGTATTGATCCATAATCTGTAAGCATCAGAGAAAGAACTTAAACTCCAGGTTTCCCTTTTCCAGGGCAAGCTTTCTATCTATTCTACTATACTCTTTCTTTCCCTCCTTCCTTCCTCCCCCCCTCCCCCATTCACACATTCACAAAGGGATAATTACTGGATATGCAATTTCATATCTATCATGTAAGGAAAAAAATAATCTGTACAAGTAGATTTCTAGACTGGTACATCTATGTAATCTGGTAAACCACAGAAAGAAGCTTTTAAAGCTTCTCATTTATATACCTCATTTTAGAATAGCTCTTCTTTCCCATGCAGTTTTGTTTTTATGAACCTAAATTATATCTTCCCTGAATTTTAAGTGTCTTTGTCTTTACACTGAGGGAAAAGAGGAAGATGAGCTGTGGTAGCATAATAGGAGTATTCATTGTCAATAGCCCCTAACAGGGGTATTGACTCATCCCTCAATCAAAGGCTGCTTATAGGTATCAGATAAAAGAAGAGAGAACCAGAGTGTCTGGTGTGGTTTACTGAAGTTTCAGAACTAAGTAGCTAAGAAGGTGAGAGAGGAAGAACATCACTTCATTACAGAGGGGTAGGGCTCCAGGGATCTTGTGCTCTGAATGATTTTTCTCTCAATGTCTCTATTTATGTTCATCTATACTGTGTGTGGCCTGAGGAAGTTTGAGACCATTCTGAGAGTTGTCTGAGTTCTTGGACATAGAGAACACCAAAGAGCTGCACAATGATGACTGTGTCACAAAGTCATTGAAAGCTTCATCCTTAACAAAAGCTTCTGTAACTTTTTCTCTTCTCTCAAGCAAGTCTGGGTCAGTGGATTTGGGGAATCTTGAAGTCAGAAGCAGCAGGACCTTGACAGCTCCATTTTAGTGACAATTTCTTTTTGGCTATGGACATGTCTCAAAATGTTGCACAAATACATATGTATGCATTTATATTTATATGTGTATTTAATATATTTCACAAAGTATTGTGTATGCATATATATATATATATATAGGAATACACACATGCAAATAAAAGAGCATAGTATATTTATTTGTCTATAATGTGGATTTTTCCCAAGAATAAATTTTTTATGAGTGCTAAGAGTTTTAGGTAAGAACTTGACCTTCAGGTATCACTTTCCCAGTATTTGCATTTTTATTCTTTAGGCAATGATTAATTTAAGATTCCCAAATGATCTTACTATGGCTGGATCTCTACTAACGAAATAAAGAAGAGAATTAAAGTAGTCATTTAGGCAACTCAGTTGGAAAATATATATATATATATATATATATATATATATATATATATATATATATTATTAATGTAGATATGGCCACTTCTTGAGCTATCAACTTTTAAGCTTCCTGCTTTTCCTTTTTTAAATTAACCATTGTAGTTTTCTGATTTTTATTTATTTTTTTTAATTTATGAAATAAAAAAGCATTTCCATAACATAGTATAATAAAAAGATGGTTGTATATGAAACTGCACATATATTGTTTAAACTAGCTATTCCTCTTGAATATATAATAAAGTTATCATTTAAATTTCTCTTTTTTTTTGCTTTTTTTCTCTCTCCTCCTACCCTAGAAATGGCTACAATTAGATACAAATATGTGTACATTTATATGTATGTCTGTAGATATATATATGTGTATATATATATACACACATATATATGTAAGATCATTCTGTACTTCTATTTATCATTTCTTTCTCTGAATGGAAATAGCATCTTCCTTCATATGTCCTTTAGAGTTGATTTGGATAGTGAAATAGTGAAAATGACTTATTTGATCAAAGTTTTTCTTACAACAATAATGTTGTTACTGTATACAATATTCTCTTGGTTCTGCTTATTTTACTTCATTATTTCATACAAGTCTATCCATGTTTTTCTAAAATCATTGAGGTCATCATTTTTATAGCAAAGTAATATTCCATCATAACCATATACCATAACTTGTTCAGCCATTCAATAAGTTTTTTATGGTATTCTAATGTTTTGTTATTTTTTTGTTTACTATTGATAAATATTATCTCTTTAATCATACTTTCTAGTATTGAGGACTTGTTTGAGCTATTTTTCTTGTTCTTTAGGTAGCAAGGTCCTTTCATTTGGGATTGTATATTACTTCTGTACTCCCTATAGTAGCTAGCAGTGTACTGGATATATGATGGATGTTCTGAAGGACTTGTGGAATAACTGATAGTGACATCAGGATCTGACTATCATTGAGGGCAAATAAGCACCTTTGATTCCAATGCTTCCCCCCCCCATTAGTATCCCCTGTAGCAACAATAACATTGCTGCTATTTTAGGGAATGAGGTGTGAAACACTATTATGGGGTTCTGTGCATATATAGTGTATGGTCCTAAACATGTATGTATTCATATAGTCACATAAATTCACACACAAAACACAATAGAATCCAGGCAAGGATGTTGAAAGAAATAGGCTTGTTTAGCTTAGAAAAAAAAAGATTTAGTGGTAACATGATAGATGTCTTTAAGTATTTGAAAGTTATATGTTAAAAAGGGATTAGATCAATTCATTTCCCGAGTAGCAGATGTAAGACTAAAGGGTAAAGTTATAGGAAGGCAGATTTCAGCTTACCAAAAAGAAAATCATTGTAAATAAAATATTTAGAATTAGAATTGTTTATCTCATCCAATCCCCTCACTTTACAAATGAGGAAACTGAACTCCAAATGATTAAATGCCCCCAAATTAAATGATTTTTCCATGACTATATATAGACATTAAGTGGCAGAGCTAGGATTCAAACTGAAGGCTTCTGATTCTAAATTCAGTATTCTTTTCACTGTACTCCATTGTCTCTCTAACTGTCCCAAAATAGAGGGGGTTGTCTAGGGATACTGTTAAGTTTCCCATCATTGGAGTACTTCAGGCAGAGACTAGATGATCACTTGTTGGAAATATAGCCTGGATGATTTGGGTAGTAATTGGAATTAAAAGTTCCAATAAAAGTAAATTTCATCTCCAAAGTGAATGGTAATTATAATCTACTGTTGCAATGATTTGTCCTTAATGGCATTTTCCAGAGCATGAAAAAAAAAAATAGTGCTTGGCTATTGTGGGAAGTGCCTAACCTAAGATATTCTGACTGGTAGTTTGTGGTGAACATTTTCCACACTCTTGCATCTTTTGCTTTCTGAATAAGTGAGATCAGTATTTTCTGAGGAACTATTTGCTAATGATAAGTTAGAAGATTTTATTCTTGGAAATACAATCTCTTTGTTGGACCAAATCTTAGTTATACTTGAATCTTTTTTTTAATGTCCTGGTCTTTTTCCATTTTTAACATAATTGCTTTTTCTGTTCAAATCATCTCTTTAAAGAAGCTGACATCATTCCTCTTAACAAGGATGTGGTCGGCAATCATACTTAATGGAAATTTCACTAACATATTCTTTTGGCAACTGAGTTGAGAAAATATTGTTCATTTTATTTAATAACACATAAGTTCTATTAAGCTCTATCATGAGGGATAGTCCCTATCCAGAGGAATATATGGTTCCTTTGTCAGAACTTGTTTTCTACCAATGGGTTCATGGTCACATGTTTGCCCACAGTAGATGTGATTGCTGACAAAGTAAGCCCCCAAGTATTCAGCTTATGCTTTAAGGAAAAAGGGCCACGAGGTGGTCCCATTTGGGTCAGGGAAAACAAACCTGGTTTCTTGAACACTTATTGGGAAAGATCATGTTGGAAGTAATTAAGGAATAATATACATCAATCACACTTTAATAAAATGGGAGGGCTGTGTGGAGAATGGGGTGGAAGAAGGTGGCAGACCAAGAAAAAGATGGGAAAGGGAGAGAAAAGGAGTTGTTAATTTAGCATAACAAATGCAACAATTGGTCAGTATTGATCCATAGCAGTTGGAGGAATGCTTGCTTGAGAGGCCAGGTTTTAAGGTCCTATTCTTCTTCTTCTTCTTTTTTTTTTTTTTTAATAGTATTTTATTTTTCCAAATATATGCAAAGATAGTTTTTAGCATTCACCTTTGCAAAACTTTGTGTACCAAACTTTTCTCCCTCTCTATCCTTCTATCTCCCCAAGATGGCAAGCAATAAAATATAGGTTAAACATATGCAGTTCTTCTAAAGATATTTCCATATTCATCATGCTATGCAAGAAAAATCAGATCAAAGGAAAAAAAAACCAAGAAAAAAAAACAAAACAAACAACAACAAAAAGGTGAAAATAGTATGCTTTGATCCACATTCAGTCTCCATAGTTGTTTCTCTGTATGCTAACTGCACTTTCCATAGCAAATCTATTAGAATTGCTTTGAATCACCTCATTGTTGAAAAGAGCCAAGTCCAACACAATTGATCTTCACATAATCTTGTTGTTGCTATGTACAGTGTTCTCTTGGTACATGTAAGTCTTTCAAGTTTTTCTGGTCAGTCTGCTTATTATTATTTATAGAAACATAATATTCTATTACATTCATATGTAAGATTCCTTTTTTTTTTTGTCGAGGCAATTGGGGTTAAGTGACTTGCCCAGGGTCACACAGCTAGGGAATGTTACTGAGGCCAAATTTGAACTCAGGTCCTCCTGACTGCAGGGCTGGTGTTCTACCCACTGCACCACCTAGCTACCCCAAGATTCCATTCTTATAGAGTTTAGTGAGAGGGACAGGCTAAGCCTAATCTGCATCCACTTTAGTACTGACTCATTAGCATATTGATATCAACTCAAAGATATCATTGCCACCCTAGTGTTCTCTGATTAGCATTTCTCTGGTTTTACTATGCATGTCTCATGCTTTGTTTTGTTTTGTTTTTTGCAGTTTGCAGAACGAGGGCTATTTATAATTATAATTTTTCTTAATTTAGCACAGTTTCTGAATATAACCTTAATTTAGGAGGTAGTTTTGGCAAGTGTTTTCTATGTTTTCCATTATACTCAGTTACTATTTTCTATTTATTGTTACCTTACACTGACTACTTATTTATCATACTAGTTGGGTAGTCATGGGAACCATAACAAGACACAATTTTAAGACAACATATATGTGCATATATGTGTGTTTGTATAGTTTGTGGGAACTATAGTAAGATATAATTCTATCTCTAAATACATACATACACACATTTAAATATAGATGTCTATATATACAAAAAGGAAAGATTAGACAGACAGATAGATAGATAAGCATTTATTAATTACTTATTATGTATAGGAGCCAAACGAAACTCTGGAGATACAAAGAAAAAAAAAAAGAAAGAAAAAGAAGCACACAACACAATCCCTGACCTCAAGGAGCTTACATTCTAATGAGGGAAGACAAATACCTATCATAAACCAGCTTCCTAGGGGCAGAGTACAAGGTTTTGGAGTGGAGGTATTGAAGATGACAGTCAAGTAGGATGGAAAGTATTGAGGTAACTAGGAAGTGATATGGAGGCCTGACATTCTGTAAGGTAAGTCAAAAACTCACCTTTCAGAGCTCAGCATCCAGGAGCAGTCTCAGGAGAGCAGGAAATTAATTTGACAATTTATTTTTACAAGCAAAGTACGTGATGACAACTCATAGAAATGTACCAGAAAAGTCATTGGCTTTCAGGGGATAATCTTGAAGCCATTTCCAAATTATAGCAATGTATAGTTACTACCTGCCACTCCATCAGAAAACCAATTAGCAGTTGCTCTTTATATCTTCCATTCCTTATGCACCCATATTTCTTCAGAATTTCATGAAATTTGTTTATTCCCCATGGTGCTTGAAAGTTGCTTAAGCCCCTGATTATTGCTTTGCCATGAGCTCTGATCACTCTTCTGGATAGTAGACACTTAGATGTCATCTTTAATTTGTGATATTAATATTGAACTCCATCACTGTTCAGTGGTTTTAGTGAAGAATTTACATATAGACTAGCAGAGTGTTGGTGCCACACACTAAAAGCTATCCAAGCTTAATTAGAACTCTAAGGTTTATCATAGCCTCTGTAAGATATGGTTATGATTTCTGGTTGGAAAATGGCCTTGAGATATTGGTTCAAAAAACAAATGTGATATATTCCCTTGGCACTCCATTTCCTCATCCACTCAGACCAATGACAATTGACAGAGAAAGTATGAGAATTTTCTTAAGTCTGACCTTGTGTTCTTTTGAGAAAGATGAACTATCCTGCTAATTTTTTCAATCAGGAATTATATTGAAAATTAATGGACTAGTTAGTTTAAAAAAAGATTGCTTGGTTATGGAATGAGAAATCTTGCACTGAAATGGTAAAGTGAAATATCCTTTTATTTTATGATGTTAGAAGAAAGTGGATTTGTCATGGAACATTTGGATGATTATTAATTATCTGATTTAAGGATCATCTCTGCAGTCTGGAAAGACTGATATCAATCAGCTCTTGGTCAAATCAAAGTGATGAAAGAGGAGACAGGGAGGAAATAAGAGTGAACATCTTCCTAGTTTTGTGGGTAGATGACCTTGTGCCCTGGTCTGTTTAAATTGCTTACTTCCTATAACTCTATAAACTTCTGTGTTTTCATTTGCTGGATTAGATTGAAGTGTCAACTCTTTTGATGAATGGCATTGGTAAAATATGTTCATGCTCTTCTTTGCTCTTTTTGTTCTTAGTTATAGAGTCAGGGTAATTTATTTTTCCTGCAAGAGTTTACAGCAAAAAAACCCTTTTTTTTTTAAATCCAAATACTTTTATTTGAGGGAGACTTTGGGATATGCACTAATCAAGTCATTATGCCCCTCCATATTTAATCAGCATACACCTTTTTCTTGCTTCATTTACTTTTAAACCCTTCTGTGGGAAGAAACCTGTCCTGGGTTGACATGGGAAAACTCTCTGGTAGTTTAAAAAAGTCAATGAAAATCATTTTCACAGTGATTCGGTAGGTAACTACAGGGGTATGTATATGTAAAGCTAAGTAGGAGAATTGATACAATTATTTGGATAATTTAACCAAAAAGCACATTGTTGCTTCCCATAATACTATGGAAATGCTTCATTCTCTTGAATCACAGGTTACTGCATAAGGTATAGAAATACCTTGTTATTTATAAAGAGACAAAGATAAACTTCCATTTTTAGATGTGCTTCTTTTTGCTGATAATTGAGGACAAAACAAATTGTCTCAGGAGAGTAATAGTTACCTTGTTTTTCCTTCTTTTACACATCTCTGACTCACCAATACACTATAGTCATCCGAAGAAATGCATTATTGAGTTGCAAGTTCTTTAGTGTTCTTATATCTCATGTCATCTCTGTTTGCTTCTCCAAGTATGGTTATGTTTCTTTGGGAGTTTCCAAGTCTTTGCTTCTTTCTGAGATGTTTTGTTATTGAAGCATTGCATCATGCATAGCTTTAGATATGGAAAAGACTGCAAGGATCTGTTAGTCAATATCTCTTTTCCTGATTTTATAGATGAGCAAACTGAGACCCAGAAAGGTTATGTGGTCCAGTTGGAACAGCATGAATATTCACCCCATCCACTAACTCCAAGTCCAGTGCTCATTGTTATTAGAAGAAAAAAGGTAAAATACCTGGAGACAGTCAAATGGCAGGTTCAGCACATACTGAATCTGAAATCTCGCTTGAATATTGGGTAGTAGGTTGTATAGGGGAACACTGGAGAAAAATAATACTAACATGTTGACTTCAAGTGTTTTCCTGGTTTTTTTTCAGGATGTAACCCTATCTTGAATTAGCTGTTTTATCCATTTTTCCTATTTCTTTCTTGTTCTTTTTTCATCCTTACACTGAAGATACTTTTTCTTTTCTCTTTTGTTTCTGGAAATTCAAGGTTGTAAAATTCAAGCCTGGCATTTATAACTAGAAGAGACATAGAGATCATCTAATTCAACTAGAAATGGAAACCATTAAGCCATACATAAGGGTCCTTGTAGGCCACATATTGACTTAGAAAACCATATATTAACATTATCTATATTTATTGTATTTTTATTTATTTTGTTATATATTTTCCAATTATAATTTAATCTGATTTGGCCTGCGCTTGGAAGTATTTTGGGCCATATTGTGATACATTTAATCTAATTAGATCCCATTATTTTTCATGTTAAGAAAACCCAGGCTCAGAGGGGCTTAATGACTTTCTGTAGGTATACAAATAGTATCAAAGCTAGGATTTTTATTCTACTACAATATACACTCTATAACAAAGGATATGTCTTGCAAAGGATCTGCCTTTTTAAGAACCTAATCATAACCAATTTATTCATAGGAATAGCACTATTCATATAGCTGCTATGTTTCTGTTTTTCTTCCTTGGTCCATTCTTGGATGATAAGAGCAAATACCACAATCCATTCTCCTTCTGATCCTTGCGTCTGAAAGCTTCATGCTTCAATCTTAGCTTTTCTAGTGCTCTGTGACATGGAAGGTGATATGTTCTTTTTTAGAAAGTGCTGGCTACATTTGCTCAGACAGTAAAAAGTCAAATAAGCTGAACTTTGAAAATGAAGAGCAGTTGTGAGCAGTAAATTACAGTTCAGAAGGGCACTGCTGAATGGAGGATTTCCTAGATTCCCAGTGTAATCATGGTTTATAACCAGAGTTTCAGAAAGAGGCCAGAAGTTTAATTTATTTCCCATGCTCATGTGGTTGAGGCAAGATCAATAGTTTTAATTTTCATGGCACTGAAAACACAAATGGTTTTGACAGTAAAATCAACATGAGCTGGAACAATAGAATGATGTTTATCTTTTTTTTAAAGGTCCCCATATTGTGAAATTAATGTGCAAAATGATTCAGATCAAATTCTACCTTTGGCTATTTCTGTACAACTCCCATTGCTGTCAGTTAGAATTATTCCTGTTTATTTGAGAAAAGAATGTACTTTGAGATGTCAAATAACTAATTTTTCATTCTTTCCTATACAAAATGAAATAAAGTAGATTTTTAAAAAATCTATTATGGATATGCTAAATTTTTAAAAAAGATAACATATATACATGTATGATTTACATGATATTGATGGGGAGGGAGGGAGCAGTGTCAGACTTGTGATTTCATATGTGTAAACACTACTGTTGTAAAAACTTCCATCCAAGCAGAATAACATCTGACATAATTTTTAATGTTAGAGAGCTGCCTGAGGCATTAACATATTAAATGGCCTGCCCCTAATCACATAGCTAATAAATGTGAGAAACAAGACTTGAACCCAGATATTCCTGATCCTAAGGCTAGTCTTCTGTTTGCCACACTATACTGTTTTTTATATATCAATTATGCTAATATTAAGAATATATTAAAATTGAATATTATTGTACTATAAGAAATGAGGGAGATAGTTTCAGAGACACCAGAAGACTTGTATAAACTGATATAGAGTGAAATGTACAGGACCATGAGAACAATTTATAAAACAACAGCTTTGAAAGATTTTGGAACTCTGATCAACACAACTACAATTCTGGAGGATTCATGATGAAACAAGCTATCCACGGCCGATAGCTTCAGAGTACAGAAATATATACATATATGTTTTTTTATATGATGATGCAGGAATTTTTCTAAACATGACAATACATTTAGAACAGGGGTTTTGTTTTGCTTGCCTTCTCATTGGGGGTGGAGGAAGTTGGAAAGAGATGGTATAGATCCAAAGATGAATTTGAATTTAAAAAGGGAAGAAGCTGGCTCAAACTAGATCATTGGTCATTTTTATGATCTAAAAAAAATGATATATAGTCTTGATCTCACCATTTACTTGAATAAAATGTTACATTACTCTGAACTTGTGTTAACTTATTTTTAACTTGAAGTTAGGTGAGTATATCCAGGTAAATTGTGGTTGAAGCCATGTCCAGCCTCTTATCTTCTGTAGGATTAATATTCCTTTTCTCTGTCTGATCTTTACTTTTCTCCTTTTCTCATTCTCTAGCCATACACTTCATCTTATCCTGCCTTTGGGGCCATATATAAGCACTCATCAAAGCTCTTTACCACCACTCTATTTGAGAGGCGATACATAGGCATCTATGTGCTCCTATTCATTCATATTCATCCTCACATGTGCTACATGCATCCAAACTGAGCAGTATCAACAAGGTCAGGTGTCTGATATTTGATGTGATTTTAGCCTTCATTAACACCAGACTTCTCCTCCGTATTTCAGGAGAAGTAGTTATAGTTAATATGATAAATCCTTAACATCTTACTCACTGGCATGGGGTTCATATTTACCGTTATATCACTCTACTGGCCACATATATTGGACCAAAAGATCTGAAACAGCTATGGATGGGATTGTGAGAGAAAATAAATTGGACGTTTACAGGTGGACAGAAACAAAGTTTTTAAGGTTTGCCTATTGGACATTTTGAGAGTGGAAAAATTTGGAGCAAAGAGAGCAATTAAGAAATTATTTCCAGAGATGATAATAATCTGAACTAGATAGGTGGCACATTTAAAAACCTTCATGGCCTAGTCCTAATCTACTTTTCTAGTCTTTCCTCACAATAAGGAGTTTGAGAAAGTCTAGTTTTCTTGATTTTCCTCACACAACATCTACCATATTTTTTCTCCATGCCTTTGCATAGGCTGTCCCTCATACTTAAAATGTATTATTTCCTGATCTCCACCTGTTAGAATACTTAGTTATCTTCAAAGTCCAGCTCAAATTATATCTTCATTAGATTTTTCCTGATCTTACCTGCTAGTATCTTCTCCTTAAATTACATTTTTATTTACATATTCACTTTGTAAATATTTATACATGTTGATCCCATCAATATAATATAAGGGCAAGTACTATTTCATATTTATCATAGTATTCCTAGTACTTGGCACCTAACAGACCAATAAATACCTAATAAGTACTCATTGGTTAATTGTTTAAAAGTCACCCAGCATAACTTCTAAAGTCAAGGCATAAATATGGATTAAATGAAAAACATAGTAGGAGAGTAGACTAGTTCAGTTTAGAAGCATCAGGATATGATTACTTTTTTTTCAAACTGAGGCATGTAGGGCTAGTTACAAAAGAACAAGTTTCCACAACTGTGACTATAATCACCAATTTAGAAATAGTCTGGTTTTATGCATGTACAATATGGAAAAAAAACAAGTACTAGTCTTATCATCTATATCTGTATACATCATCATCTTAAAAACAAGGAGCAACAATATATGTGCATATATTAGATTATTAAAAATAGAATTAGCCTATTAACTATTAATTCCCCCCAAATTCAACAACCCCATTTGCCAGTTTGTTCTACTTAGATTAGACCTTCTCTCCACACCAGTTTCTTATTTTCCAATTATATAAGTGGTAATCCCTATATTCACTCATAGGTGAAGATCTTTAATGTACTTCTCTTCAGTATACAATCCTCTTGTACATGATCAGAAGCTGGAAATAGATTGCTAGACTGATATACAAAAGATTGGGTTATTGAATTTGTAAATTGATGGACATTGCTAAATTCAAATACATTATCATTAATTCTCCAAAGATGTTCATGCTTACTAGGGTCTCTAGGTTTAGGTTGCTTTCTGAGATGTGTAATTTTCAAACCAATTCATGTGACCTAATAAGAAACTTGTATAGAGAAGGCATGTGTAATAGCTTCAATGATAACAGTCCTTCTAATTTGTTGATTCCTAGCAGAGAGCATAGGTTTGTGCTATTAATTAATTGAATTCTTGATTTTTTTATACCAACCTATGGTTCTTCTTGGGGCATCATGCAGTTTCATCATTTCCTATATAAGGAAAGATTTTATTTTTGTAGTCTGAAACACCCATAAACTTGATTTTCTGTTTGAATTGGCCTCAGATGGAGTTGAGAATTGTAACTGTGTTTTCAATATGGATTGTGCTTGAGAGGTACATGTCCTCTTTTCTTCACCCATGTACTGTATTTAACTTTAATAGTTCCATATATAACCAAGCCCTAGTTTGCCAAAGTCCTTCTTATACCAACTGTTTTGAACAACTGTCCCTGTCACCTGCTCTGGGATTTCATGCTGATCAATCAAAGTAACAAGAACACACATAATGAAAAAGACATTTCTCTTTTGGAAGTTCTACTAACTTATCTGTTGAAAACACTGGCATCCAATCAAAAGCTTGAGGATCACTTCAAGGTGGCAAATGGAAATAGTCTAGGGGTTATTTGAGGATACCTCCACAAGATATCAGTGTTTTGCAATATATATATACTACATATTTGTTTGCATGTTTTTGTACTATTATAATTTGACTCATTCATTCAAAAAATATTGAGCCCCTACTATGTGTGAGATGGAGACATAGCTGGTGAAATGTTGACAAGTAGATACTGGGGTTCTTGTTTCCAAAAAGAGAAAATAGAAAATGTTTGTATTTTTGAATTTTCAAATGAATAATAATGGCTTTCATTTATAAATATTTCAAAGTTTAGTTAAATTCATTATTTCATGTGAGAAAATGCTATTAGAGATTAGGTATTACTATCCCCATTTTGCTGATGAAAAACTGGAAGATCAAAGAATTGAGTAACTTGCCAGTATCTACACAGCTAGTATCAGAGGCAGGATTTAAATAAGTCATTTCTAAATTCAAGTCTCCTGCTTTTTCCACTATACCATGTTAAATATTATTTTTGTCCAAGAAGTAAAGGGTTAACCCCATATTTTCTGGGTTTTGACATGGGTATTATGCCAAAACCAAGACTTTCAATAGGTAACACTTAACTATCTTGTTTTTATGGAGTACAATCACACTTGTTGGAGTACAACCATTCTGGCAAATGGCAAACTTTATATGATGACACACACTGAAGATGCATAGCATCTAATAACTGCTAGGCTTTCTGCATGTTTAGGAAATATCAACTTCCTACTTTCTTGGTACTGATTGTCAAATATGTCTTGCAGGAAACCAGACACCAGGAGCAGAGGTAGAGAATGTAAACAGAGAACTTTAGCTTAACTTTAGTTTAAGTTGTTGATCAGAAAGGCAAAATTAAGGTGTATGAAGGACAAAGAATTATTTTAGAAAACATGAAAGCTATGGATTCAGCAAATCTGTGTGTATAGAAGAAAGAGAGAGTGCTAAGGCAAATTTAGAGGTTAGTCCAATTTGCAATGAATCCTGAAGAGGAAGGAGCAGTGTATGGGATTCTGTGTGTTGATACCTATGGACTGATACCACTTTGAGGAAGCAATGAAAAGCCTTTAATCAGATCTGCTCTTATACTACTTATCTGAATCAGAATATCATGATCCCCCTATATTTTACTCATATAGGAAAATAAGTACCAGGGACAGGAACGAGCAAAGACTCACAAGTCAAAGCTCATAACATGAATGAGAATTGATCCATGTTCTTTTTAGAGCTAGTTAGTTTTATTTTGAGACTGGGATACTCAGAACTTTTCATTACCTAATTATCTGATTCTGAATGCAATAATATATTTGGATGCTGAAGAAATGGCTTCCTGGCAAACTGAAGAAATATGACCACATTTTATAGATGCAAGAGAAACTTGGGGGGGGAGTATATGCTATTTCCTACAATTTGATGTGGAATAGCAAGATTCTTCTGTGAAATTGCATCTGATACTTGATTAGGTGAGATAGCATCTTTCAGAATGAAGCAATCTGAGTCCATAATGGGTAAATGAAAAGAGCAGGTCAGATAAATAGGAAAGATTGATTACTAAACTATCCAATCCATCCTCTAGAAAAGGTCCAAAAATAAGAGGAATATTCATGTAGTAGGCAAGATTCAACAATTACTTGTCTACAGGATCCAAGGGAAGAATCAATATCTACAGAATGAAGCTATTTGAGGCACAAAAAAACCCAAGTTATAGTCAGATCAAACAAAAAAGCAGATCAAGGGCCCAAGCTTGAACAAAAAGATTCTTTTATTCTGTCAACAAGCATCTATCCAAGACTTTATTATGTGCTAGGTACTGTGCTGAATGTTGGCGATAGGAAGAAAGGCAAAAACATAGTCCCTGGCTTCATGGAGCTCCCATTCTAATGAGGAAAACAATATTCTAATAACTGTGTACATAAATGAGAAATACAACATAGAAGGAAGATAATTCCAAAAGAAAGATACTGGAAAGAGTCTGGAAAAGGCTTCCTGAAGAAAATGGATTTGATCTCAGTCTTAAGGGAAATTAGGAAAGGAAGAAGGTGAAAATGAGGAGTCCATGATTTCCAGCATGAGATAAGGTCTATGAAAAAGTATGCTGTTGGAAAATAGAGTGTTTTGTGTAAGGAACAGAAAGTTTTCCAAAGAATTGAATCATAGAGTATAGAGAGGAAAGTGCACTCCGAGTGTCTAAATGGGAATATGCAGGCTTAAGTATATACGTATATTTCATTTCACATACCCCCCCACTCCAATGCCAGCCCCAACTTCTCCACTTTATATAAGACACCTGTGGATACCTCCTCTTTATCTGTGATCTCTTGAATGGATGGCGTCAGCTTCAGAATAGTAGCAAAGGGAGCAGAGCTTCAAATTGGGCTTCATCAGAACATCAGAAGGGACAGTGAGGTGGCACAATGAATAAAGTGCTGAGCCTGCAGTCAAGAAGATTCATCTTTGTGAGTTCAAATCCAACTTCAGACATTTCTAGTCACTTCATCCTGTTTGCTTCTATTCCTATTTGTAAAAAATAAGTTGGAGAAAGAAATGATAAATCACTTCAGCATCTTTGCCAAGAAAACCCCAAATGGGATCATGAAGAGTAGGCCACAATTGAACAAAAATAGAATAGGAGAACGTCTGATGTAATTAAGGGTAAGATGCATTTCCATGAGAGAGAAAGTTGAGTGGGAACTACATCATCATGTTGATACAATGCTAAGAAGCAGTCACATACAATGAAGGAATCCTATAGGCAGCAGTCATTGCCTTTGCTCTAAATATATTTACACGTATAAACATCTCTGTGTAGCCATGGATGAATCTGAATTGTCTTTCAATTTTCAGCCCCAATAAAGCAAAGAAAAGCACATCACTGGCAGTTTTACATTCTGATATGAACAAGACCCACAGAGAAAAGAATAGGACCAATAGTAAAGGAAATCGGATGATAACTGGTCATGCTTTAGATTTATAGTTTTCTGTTCATGAAATTTTGGAAAGCAATAAAAAGACAACACTTAATAAAGGGCTTAATCATTTTTATTGATAATAAAAGTCTTTGTGACTAAAAATGAACTTCTTAATTAAAATGAAAAGCAAAAACCCCTATACTACTTTTGCTTTTGCTTTTTCAGGGTCCTGCTCAATGAGACAGTATTGCACAGTGGAAACTCAGGAGACCAGAGTTCTAGTACTAGTTCAGTGTCCTTGAGTAAGTTATGTAAACTCTGAGCCATCGTTTTCTTATCTAAAATACTAAGAGGTTGGATTAGATAACTCTTTTTTATCCCATGGACACCTTTGGCAGTCTACTGAAGTCAAAGAATCCCTTAGAATAATTTTGAAATTTTTTTTTAATTTAAAAATTCATAATTGAAGGAATTCTAAATTTCAGCTAGAGATTATTAAAAAAAAAAAAAGGTGCAATTTTTTCCTATTTGAGTCATAACCCCTTCTCCCCCAGCACATACACATACTTCCCTAGATTAAGGGCCCTTGGATTCTTCAAAAGTTGCTTCTGGCTCTAAAATCCCTACAGAACTACCAAATTGGTTTTCTTGATCATAGTGATTATGTCACTGCCCTACTTGTTAAATCCAGTAGCTTCTTTTTGCCTCTAGGATCAAATGTAAATCCTCAGTTCAGCCAAACTAGTTTTCTTACTATTTCTTACACAAAATGGCACTCTGTTTCTAATCTCTGTACTTTTGCCTGGCAATTTTCCATTCCTAGAGCATGTACTATCTGTCTCATCTCCATCTCCTGAAAGCGCTGGTTTCCTTCAAGACTTAACTCAAGTATCATCTGAGTCAGCTTTTCCTAATTTCCTCAGCTCCCAGTGCCCCTACCCTTTCAAAATTACCTTAGATTTATTTTGAATGTGTTCTTATTTGCATATCTGCTTATTTATGTAAATATATCTCCCAACAAAATCAAGCTCCTTGAAGGCAAGGACTTTTATTTTTGTCTTTGTATCACTAGTGCCTAAGATTAACAAGCATTTTATAAATGCTTCCTGACTTATTGATGAACATCTTAATGACTTTATGACTCTTTTGAGAGGGATAAGACACAGGATATGTGAATTCTTGATCATTTATGTTAATCACTAATTCTTCCAATTCCATTTCTGTAAGTACACAAAATCATTGTTGCTTGGAAACAACGAAGTGACTCAATGGATAGAGCTTTGGTTCTGGAGTCAAGAAGAAAAGAGTTTAAATCTGCATTTAAACAATTACTGACTATGAGATCTTGGGCAAGTTATTTAAACTCTACTTGCCTCAGTTTCTCAAAAAATGGAGATAATAATAACACCTGACTCCCAAGGTTGTTGTGAGAATCGAATTAGATAATATTGAATTAGATAATAAGTACTTAATACCTTCTTTCCTAAAGTACAGTTGTTCCAAAACAAATTTCCTACAGAAGGATCCAAAAATTAGTATTTTTATCTGCATTTAGCTCAAGATTTTGAAGA